>JAYMSY010000308.1:0-12963 GCA_036897685.1 Monsonia emarginata | reverse complement strand
AGCTCCTCCTCCGGCAGCTCGAGACCGAAAACGCAGCCACCGGAATCTTCATCCACCGCCTGAAGTCTGCCGTAACGACTCAGGTCCTTGCCGGAGAGGACAACGCTGCCGCCGCCACCGTCCTGGCCGGGATTCTCTACAAGCAAATGTCCATGAAGTGCGCGCTCTATTTGGTCGGACGGTACTGCACTTGCATCCTCCGCAACCTCCCCCTGCTCGCCGAGAAGGGAGAGTTCGCCGCCCTGCCCTCGCACGTGCAGGAGGCGGTGGCGGGGATCGTGTTTGCTTCCCGGAGATGCGACTCGCCGGGGCTGGTCGGGACGATGACGCGACTCCGGGAGCTTTTCGAGGAGCGGTACGGCCGGAGGGGGATGGATGGTAAGGTTGATGAGAGGCTGAGGAGTGAGTATCTGAGCGAGGAAGAGGTTGGTGATGATGTGAAGGTGAGGTTAGGGAAGATTGTAGCTAGCGGATGCGACGGGGGACTCAAGTTTGCTCTGGAAAAAGAGGACGGCGAGGAAGAAGAGGAGGAAGAAGATTATCAAGAAACGAAAGAGCAGAAGCTCGAGAGCGATCTGTCTCTATCCCAGGTTAAAGCATTCAAAAGCTACGAGGAAGTAGAGCACGATTACTACTTGAGCTCGACTGACTCGGAAGACGAGGACTACGACGAGACTGAATATAGGAACTACTAAGCTAGGAACTTCGAGAGCGTAAAACATGGAAAGTTTTCTTACGTGATGTATATGTATAGGCGTAATAGTTCCTAGGTTCTGTATTTCTTCATGTGTTCATGTAAACAGTCAAGCAAGCGAGTACTGAAATTTATCAAGAATCTTGAAATGGCAATAGAACATACGTGTGAAAAGCCGTATCATTAGAATATCATCTAAACATAGCAGTTGGACAAGCAAAACTAAGCTAATTCTTTGATCCTAAACTAGAATGCACAACAAACGGGATTCTGATCAACACTATCGTTTTTTTTCTGTACCTATAACTACGGGAGCATATGAGCATGGATATGGATAATTGGAACTCCCACCTAAGTCGACAAAAAAGACCCTAAGACGAAACATACCTTGTCTAGACGATAAAAATATGTCTGGAAGTAGCACTCCAGTACACTAAATCTCGCATTCTTGTATTTTGGCTTTAAAATTTGCAGACCAGTGTTCAACAATATGAATCGGGGAACCAACAGTCAAAACCGCTTAGTTCATTGCCTTGTTTGTCGGGCATCATGGATGTGGAACATAAGCTGCAGAAGACAAAGCTTTGAGATCAGAATTTGGGATAAAAATTCTCAAAACGAGTTATTATAGGATGCTAGAGGCTTGAAGTATCCGTGTAAAAGAACTAATGTTTACCTTTGTCCCGATGTAAAATGTAATGAACATGCCGCCCAGGGTAGGAAGTCCTGCAAGAAGATAATTATATTGCATTAAACCAGAGCTGCTGGCTTCCCGAGGAAATTATAAGGATCAAATGAAAATTGGCGTACCTTCTTTTGTGAGGAACTGTGAAATTAACCAATTGATTCCCGATGGTCCAATTACAAAGCCGACAAGGTTCGCCACCTGCATAAAGAAAACGATAGCAGGTAAGTAAGTTCTCAAGCCTTTGGATAGACGTTGATCTAATATTTGTGCTTTACACCCAATCGTCCATGAAAAACTATGTAGGAATATAAGACGGTTTGTTTTAGATTTTCAAAAGCACATACCATGAGACAAGTGATTGTGACAGCACCAGCAACTGCAGCAAGTTCACGGTGAACAAACTCTCCTAAAGTACTCTTCGGCTGACAATACAACATCAACGGAAAACTATGTTTCTGCGTGATCTCAATGATAATAAGAAAATAACCGTTCTACACTTGTACTTTTCAGATCCTTTCATAAAATCCTAGTTGGATCTCAGATCTTTTTTACTTTTTGTCGCTTCATATCGAGGGTCCATAATTAATAGGCACTACTGCTAAATTCCGATGACCCTCAATATGTACCCGATGTACATTTTGTGAAGAACCTAATATGCACAAGTAAGATATCTATAGTTGGCATGTATGTTCATGGTAACAAGTAACAACACAAAAGGTCTTCAGCTTCTAATTGCCATTGCTGCTATTATGAAGGAAAGAATTTTACGATCAATAAAAAAATTGCTGGCACACAAAAATCACCTTAAATGCGTTGGCTGCTGATTTGAATATCATTTCCGGAACAAAGAATAAACAAGTTAACCATGCCCATGAAAGAAGTTTCCTACAGCCGAAAAGAATGAGACGTCAGATCAAAAGTAGGTTTAAATGACATTAAACAAATAAGAAGTTGATGAGCTCTAACGTACCATTCTAAATCATGCCATATGGCTACAAACGTGAATATAACCCACACGTTGAGTAGCTTTCTCTGAGATCCGCCTAGAGGGATATAAAGATACCTGAAGTTGTGGCCATTTGCAGAAGAAGAAAAGATGGAGGATGTCAAGAAAAGCGGAGAAATGAGTAGAACCAATGTCGATAAGGAACTTAAGGCCGCACCTCACAAGCCATTTGTTGAAAGACGCATGCCAGTTTTTCCAAAAGCTTTCCAAGTTGTAGCAGTTGTTGATGCACCTTGGCATATTTTCAGGGGCCTCAATACCACACAACTATAATCACATAACAGAGGATAAATGACTTTCTACAATGAGGATGATCCACGAAAAACCTGAACAAGGCTACAGCAAATAGCTTCAAACAATGACTTAGAGAGATTGTACCAGTGACCAGAACCGAAAATAGCGCCAGATTAGAAGGAACTTTAGCCACATGAAGTTCAAAACCTGAGCCAATTCGAAAGAAGGTAAGAGCAAATATTGTGGTTATATATGCTATCAAGTTAAACAAATAAACTACAAATAAGTTTAAGCGATCAGGTGGACTGATTGGACAAATTACAACCCCGGCAACAAATAGAGATGTAGTTACCGAACTGTTATTTATATTCCTGACAGTGTGGTCAAAGGTTTGCAGAGTACATTAGCAATAGAAGTTGCCATCTGTTCTTCCAGACAAGCCATATACTCCATAAAATATTAAAATCTATATGTCACAGTGACAATTCCCACAAATGAATACATAATTCAAAAATGTGATTTGGTTCTAGCCTTATTTCATCCTAGTTCACCTGAATGGGTCAAGCCTGATGCAATATCATACAGATGATAGCCTATATCACAATTCGTTTAGAAGGGTTCAGGAATCAGGATGTATATCAAGATCAAACATCTATAGCATTAGTTGCTTCTCAGAAAGCCATCTACTGTGGATTACACTTTGCATCAGGTTCCTACTTCGAATCATAGACGCATTATCGGAAATGACTTGCCATTTAAAAAAAAACATGATTTATAATACATAAAAATGCGATGAAGGATATATAACTTTAACATGTAAAAGTTTCCTCTTACCCCATAACCAATGATGAATACGTCGATAGGAGGTAACTGTTTCCACGAGCCACTGGCAGGAGCAGAAACAGATGGGGTTATTAAATACTAAGAACAGATGAAAGAAAAATTTATGCAGTGGATTCTCGAGTTTCTAATAGACTCACCTAATTGCAAAGGCATTGTAATACAGGAAATGTGTGATGAGTTCCATCAGGAACAGGCTGAATAGCCATCGCAAACCATATAGAGCCACACGTGTAATTGAATAAGTAGTTTGAGGAACATCTAACTGCAAAAACACCTATAGTAATGAGGATAACCAAATCTAGAGTAATCAAATATGAAAACCACTATCTGGGATAAGAAAATATTTGGTAGAGTTCAACACAATAGATTGCGTATATGGTGAAGCAATAAGAGCCAAGTTCAAGAACAATGTTGGGATAATGATGCAACAGTTGCATGATAGTATGAATCAATCGGGAGAGTTATTCAATACATTTCCAATTTTCTTATTTATACTAAACATAATGCTTCTCGTTCTCATTCAGACAGTAGTCCTCATAAAAGAGAGATGTTCATCTAAAATGAGTTGGGCTTGCTTACTATAGTTGAACAATAGGCAGATAGAGGTATTTAACTATTTTTGTTTTTCGAAGTCAAGCAAAAGAATTCAAATACACTTCTCAATGATCACTTTGTCCATTTCTGGATAAATGGGACTAAGAATCCACTTCAGCCATAAACTTGGGGGCAGAGAGAGTAAAACAGAGAGTAAAAGTCACGGACCTGTGAGGCAAATGCATTGAAGCTTATAATCGGCCCAGCAATATAAAGGGGTGCATATACCAAGTATGAGAGGTATATGATAAAGGACAACTTGTCTGTCTGTACACTTCTTTCCTGGAGTGATCACAAATTGCATGAACAACTCAAATAGCTATAAAAATGCTGTAGCAAATACAACAATAAGTACTCTGGAGCTTGGGTAGCAGCTAACCTGTAAAAATTGGTAGCAAGTTTTTCCAGATTTACACATGTGGCAACGTTGAATATGCTTCTGCATTCACCAGATCGGTAATATATAAGCTAAATTATTGCTAAGATACGCAATGCAGTCAGCCCTAAACAGTTAACATGCGTACATGAAAGAAGAGTTCCACTAAGGATGGATGCATCATGCATGCTGTCACACTAGAGATATATACAGTATGCTGATAGCCAACATGCATCATGAGCACAGAATTGTTATAGTAATCTGACCATATGAGAAGATAGCTTGTGATGCTATATCAAAACGAAGCTACAAAATGGTACTGGAATGCACCACATATTGAACCGATCTTAATCAAGTAAATAAGTTAGGATGAAAACTGCTTGAGCTAATATTAACAACTAATTTGTAAACAGTAAAGAACAAGCTTTCAAAATTTAGGATGTAGTGTTCCGAGGGGAATCAGAAACAATTCAGCCTCACTGTTTCTGAGAAGATTGTCCTTTGTAATGCCAAACAGTTACCCTCTAAAAGTGAAGTTAGTGCAGTATTCTAGCAATCATACAAAATACAGACAGACAATAAGGACTCAAGAATGTATGTTGATGCTCGATACCTCTTGATCAAAACGAGAGTCTTGGTGCGCCCAATGGTAATCATATCCAAAGCTTATCATGCGCAAAATAACTGTAATGGGAACATGTCAGAGACACATGAAAACAGAACCAAATTTATAAGATTAATACTACTTGATAAGATTACTGAAGTCATGAGTAATAAGAGAACTGAAGTATACCAAATACATTATGGTTTCTCCCGCTATGGAGTTTCTATCCCAAGTTCCAGACAACACTCAGATGCTGGCTAGTGGCTAGGTTCTAACTCCATTAATAGGATTCTAGAGCACTTCTCCGGTAAATTTACCAGATCACCTCATCCAAAAGCTAAACATAAATATAATGAAAGAACTTATTCATAAACAAAAAATGAACTGTATGATCAGCTTAGCACATTAAACTAACCCCAAAACTGGATAGCTAATAAAATATTTTTAGGTCTTTGATGGTCACAATTAACTGACTGGATAGGCTTATGTCTAACAATGCATTATACAAGAAAATATACAAAACATGGCTTATATATGATTAAGCTTCACAGAGTCTTATTGGGATAACAATCAACACAACAGAATGAGACAAAGGAAATACCAAAATTAAAGCAGATCTGCCATCTAAAGTTGCCTCGAAAGTTGTCCAAGTATGCCCAGTTTTGCCTATGATCACAGAATTACACTAGTAATGAGGTGAAAACCAAAATGATTGCACAAGCAATCTAACTATCCTACATAATGAGAGTTTATACAACTCACCCAATTGCGGAAAATGAATATCCTTCATATATACGGTTGGAGAGAAGGATGGATATGTTGAAAACCCAAAGTATAAATGAGAAGTACTTTGTTCTTGCAAAGATCTGAGAAAACACAAATCTAGTAAAGTAGTTAAGAATTAGAAATTGCTCTGTCCGTGGTTGGTGGTCGTGATGATGATGAAAAACTATACCAATAATTCAAGAATCAAATAACTTTTCAAGACCAGAAACATTTTATGAAACAAATGAAGAACAAAATATTTCCCCTGCATGCATTGTGAATGTAGGCATTACAAAAAATCAAATGAACAACTGGATTAACGTCTAATCTTATATTATCTTTTAACAACTTTGTTGAGCTCAAATAATACTTAATTTGCCACAGCATTCTCATGTATGCAGAACCAGAAATTAGCGCACCTTTACTAGAAGAAAGTTTACAGATGCAATAGACAAGATAAATATGATGCTGCCATAGACAAAAAAGGAATGAAGTTAGCGAAAACTAATAAAACCCAAGACAAGTATAATAGTTAGACAATTATCAAGATGGATGACATACCAGGCTCCATGTAGATATGATAGATATATCAAAGAAATCAGAAGCCAAACAACAGACATTCCCCTTGCTTGTAAGTGACCAAATACCCTAGACATATTGGCCAACATCGCAAATATTCCGAACACAACTGTCAGAATGGGTAAGTTCCCGCGGAAGTTCCTCCATTGGGCATCAGAGACATCCTACAAGAACAAAGGGGTAGGAAATAGCTTAAGAAGATCATATTGAATAATAATTGTACTCTTTCAAACAATGCGTGTTTGGATTAGATTAAAATCTGGTCTAAATTCCTCAATTAAGTGTTTGACAACTTTAAAAACAGATTTTAATCAGCAAATTATAATTCAGAAATAATCTAAAAATAAGAAGTTGGGTATGACTAACTTCTGATTTTGATGATTATAATCTGAAAAAAGAGAAGTTGGTTTGACCAATAAAAATACTATACTGTCCTTAATATTTAATTATATTGGTTTATTATAGAATTGATTATAAGCTGTATTTTACCAAACAGTTAACTGATTCTCTTATAAATACATTATAATCTATAATTTTTAATCTGTTTTGAAAAAGTTAATCCAAACACCCTCTTAAAAGAACTTTTCACATGTGCTGTACCATAATCTTTCTCATAATCCTTTTTTCCGAAGGTTTGGAAAGTTTATGCGAGTGCATTTATTTTCCATCAAAAGACGCTGCATATGGGTCCACCATAAAATGCGGTATTTGTTGTGTCAACGTGGCGACCATAGGATTTCAAATATCAAAATCAGTCAATGTCCACGTGTCCTGATATGATTGGCTGGTCTCGATAAAGAAAGCGAAAATGACGGAACGGGTACGCCACGATCAGGCATTTGTTTTGACGGGTGATAGAGTTTCTGTGCTATTCTCGGTGATTTTAAAATTACCTTGAAACGGAATCTTCCATAGATGTATGCGTTCACACCTGTGATTGAGATATTTACATGCTTGGAAAGTTCGGTCAAAGAAAATGACAAAAATAACCTCCGTATCCTATTTCTTTTCTTTTTTGATGAAAATCCTATTTCTATTTTTATCCTTGTCACTTTTTAAATTCTTATTTTCATAAAATTACATGTATTATTTTTTTATGGATAAAAATATGTATATTCCTCCTATAAAAAAAGAAATATATGTATATTTGAAATTTTATTTTGAAGACTTAAAATTAAATTACCTTAACTATTATGTCAAAAGTAGAACACATGACGTAAAATTAAAATTAAATTTGAATTTAATTAATTTAATGTTATCATCTATTCATATTTATTTTATCAAAATAATTATAATCTTAGACTATAATTTATGCTGGCAAGACACATAAATACAATTTATAATTTATTTTAAAATACAGACAAAATTTTCAATGTCCTGCACACCCACTTAAAACAAACATATTCAAAAATTAAAAAATCGCATGTCTCAACAAGCAATTTTATAATGTAATATTTTTTCTTAAAAAAAGTCATGTATCAATAGATTGTATTGTAAAATAAGTAATTAAAAATTTATTATAACCAGATCATTTTTTATAAAAAAATAAAAATAAAGCACTCAAATTATGCGAGTTGTAGTTTTTTTTTTGGGAAATGGTCCATTTACCAATGGATAGAGTAAAATCCTATCCTTGAATTTGCTACGTCATCACGATCATCAGTATGCAATTGCAGTGGAAGTGTGGAACGTATCGTATCGGATCGTATCAATTTCTTTTTCTTTTTTGTAATTTTAGACTGCAAAATCAGAAGGTTAATTAAGTATTTTTGGTATCTTGCCGTATCGCTTCCATTTTGCCACCAATCCTTGTTTTGGAAAATCATAATCTGAAATTAACTTTTTGACTTATTTTAATCCGCGCCATCCAAAAGCCGAACTGTACTTCGCCTGTCCAGACGAATCCCAGCCGTTCAATCACAAAATCAACACGAGCCACACGATCCTGGTTAATCAGACGGCCAGGCGCAAGGTACTAGAAACTTCTACTCCTCACAGATTCTCTATATCTTCATCGTCACCAGACCGAGCCTGTGGACTCCTCGTGCTCGTCGTGTGCTAGGGTTGTGCTCATTTTCATCTCCATTTCCTTCAGTTAAATCCACACCAGGTCAGCTTCAGAGCTGCGATTGAGCTCCGATCGAGCTTCGATTTCGCATCAGATTCGATTCAAATCGAATGCGAATCTTGTTTTACTGTTTTTACTCTGAAATGTTTTGTGTTTGTGCGGCGATTTGATTTGGAAATGTGGTTTCGATTTTAAACTGTGATCGCAGAATCGTCGCCATGGGAAAGAGCTACCCAACCGTGAGCGCTGATTACGCCAAGGCCGTCGAGAAATGCAAGAAGAAGCTGAGAGGTTTCATCGCGGAGAAGAACTGTGCTCCGTTGATGCTCCGTCTCGCGTAAGTGTAGCTCTCGAGATCGTGATTGTGTTTTTTGGTTTTTGTTTGGAGATCGATCTGTGTGTAACTCGTGTTTTGTTTGATTGACTGTGTTGTTGCGGCTGCAGATGGCACTCGGCTGGTACCTATGACGTGAAGACCAAGACCGGAGGTCCGTTCGGGACAATGAAGCACGCTGCTGAGCTCGCTCACGGCGCCAACAATGGCCTCGACATCGCCGTCAGGCTATTGGAGCCCATCAAGGAGCAATTCCCTATCCTCTC
This sequence comes from Monsonia emarginata, assembly GCA_036897685.1. Classification (NCBI taxonomy): domain Eukaryota; kingdom Viridiplantae; phylum Streptophyta; class Magnoliopsida; order Geraniales; family Geraniaceae; genus Monsonia; species Monsonia emarginata. The sequence goes on along the minus strand of JAYMSY010000308.1, from coordinate 3,912 downwards.
CTACGCCGATTTCTACCAGGTACTTGATTTGATCTTAGCTTTGTTTGTTTTCAGCTGCAGATCCATTTTCCGAGAGCTCTTCCAGTGACATATAGTTGACTTCGTGAATATTTGTTGATTTTCTGAGTTTTCTTTCACTCGTTGATGCAGTTGGCCGGAGTTGTTGCCGTTGAAATCACCGGCGGACCTGAAGTCCCCTTCCACCCAGGAAGAGAGGTAAGCGAATCATCTTGCTGAGTGTTTTACGATCCTTTAGAATTAAAGAAATCATGGATTCTTCAAATTTTTTTTGCAGTTGTGATTTTTCATAGCTGTGTTAGCTTAATCTGAATATGTTGTGTTGGAGTTTAACAGCCATTATTATTAATTTCAATCAAATTTGATTACTAATTTCTTAATAGTAATTAGTTCTCAGTAAGTTAAAGTCTCAGCCTCCTCTATCAATGTCAATGATGTCTTAAAAAAAATTAGGTACTGTAGGGTTCTTGTTAACCTTTTGACTTTTTGTGTTGGCAATTGAATGTCTTGGGAATTTTCTACTTGGCCCATAAAGCTTATAATTTCCTTGATCTCAAACTCAATTTATCTAGTTTCCTGCAATTGTTGGTGCTTTTGCTATGAGTAGCTCTTTTGGATATCCCTTACCCCCAAAATTAGTGTCTTTTCTTTTTTTGTACAAACACTTGTCCCACAACAAGTGCTATTTTAATCACCAAGAGTGGGGATTCGGCATAGACCTTACTTAATAATCCCTCGTTTTCAAAATGTGCTCCATTTGACTATTTTCAAAAATTAAGGTTAATGTTTGATTTTCCATCATTTCAACACTTCCAATTTTACTCACTGATGAAGGATACAATTGACAATTACTTGCAAGTTTATTACCTAAAATAGATATGATGCACCTATTTTAAAACAACTATTTTTAAAAACAGGATATTTATTTTGAAACGGAAGGATTTAGTAATATGCATTAGGTTGTGGATTCCATTCCCCGTGCTTGCTATTATTGCCCCTTCAAAAAAACAAGCGCTATTTCTAGCGTAGTTAGTACATTCGCTAAGAGAATTGATGACACTTGATAGCAAATGATACATAGTTAAGATCAAAAGTATATATTTTTGTTGGGACTTATTTTGAGGATGTAGGGAGTATGAGTGTATGACTTCATTTTGATAATTTACATGAAGCTGCAAGTCTTCCCTTGGCTTAAACTACATTGTCGTTCTAGTAGCTCTACATTATTGTCATATCATTTGATGCTTTGATCTGATGATTGTGCTCTTGCCGTATCAGGACAAGCCAGAGCCACCACCAGAGGGCCGTCTTCCTGATGCCACCAAGGGTTAGTTCTCCCCTTATCAATCCGCTACAATTTGCTATTACTGGTGAAAAAGGAGAATGGTTTTTCTGTTACTGTAGTCTCATTTTGTGCTTGCAATCGTTACAGGCAATGACCATCTGAGGCAAGTGTTTGGTGCTGGCATGGGCCTCAGCGATCAAGACATCGTTGCTCTCTCTGGAGGCCACACCCTTGTAAGTTAAATATAACTTGTAATGTTGCGTATACGATTATGTATTGGCGGAGTGAATGACAAACTGAAATGTTAATAACAGGGAAGGTGCCACAAGGAGAGATCTGGATTTGAGGGACCATGGACAACCAACCCTCTTATCTTTGACAACACTTACTTCACGTAAGTCCACTTTCTTTGCTCCTCACCATTCATAGCTGGTATCTATTAGCACATAGAGATTGATTATTTCTGGTAATTGATATTTGATTTTACTTTTATCAATGCTTCTTTATGGGTTTTAATCAATTGCTCTTGTATTCACTAGGGAGCTGTTGAGCGGCGAGAAGGAAGGTCTCCTGCAGTTGCCAACTGACAAGGCCCTTCTCGAGGACCCAGTTTTCCGCCCACTTGTTGAGAAATACGCCGCGGTATGCATGAAACCACCATACTCGACATATGTGATATATTGAAAATTGAAGATGTTTGCTAAGAACGTTACAATCGAATGGTGTTCAATTTTTAGGATGAGGATGCTTTCTTTGCTGACTACACTGAAGCTCATTTGAAGCTTTCTGAGCTCGGGTGAGTTTTGTTTCTAACTACGACATTCAATTTGTCTTGATTTTTGAGAGATGGGTGTTTGAAACTTTGAATACAGCTAATATAATATTAATCGTCATTGGCCATTTGCTTTGATAATTCAGATTTGCTGAGGCCTAAGCCAGCCAGCAGCACATTGAAGAATGGAGAAGGAAGATGCCAAAATGTGTATTGTTGCGTTTGTTTGAAAGACTTGTTTTGGCTGTTGTTGGGTTGGTGATAGGTTAATGAAAAATTTGGGGTTAGGTGGCTTTTGGCTCCATTGTGTTTAAAGACTTTGATGATGAATTTGAATGATGTGTACTGGGATTGAATGTATGCGGTTGGTACTTGTACCCTCTTTTTTTTTAGTCTAAATAATATGCATTTCTCTCCGTCTTCTGTCCCTCAATCACCAATTCCTCTCCCTCTCTGGATAGTGTACAGAGAAGCGTCCCTTTCAGGTCAATGCTGAGACCCTGAAATAGCATATGATTATGTTTAATCTTGGGAAATGATAAATCCGCGCTCAAAATTTTAAATTCCTACTATTTTATTTTGATTTGACAAAAATATTCTTACTTTAAATACATCATCAGATCGACTAAAAATGAGAATGATGAGTGTTTTTGTCAAATCAAATTAAAATAGTGTGAATTTGTATGTTTTTAGAGTAGATTTATCAGTTTACTTGATCTTTCCTCCTCAATATTCTACTCCATAAATAATTACTGAATTGGTCAGCGCATTTGGAATGCTTAGGCTGTCTGCTGGCTTTGCAGTCAGGTCCGTGGTCCTTGACCATCATATCATGGGTCGTTGATCTAATTTCTCTCATCAATATTTTGCGCTAGTCTTAACGTAAAAAGAATTTTTATTTGTAGGTTGATGACCTGACTTCTATTATTTTTATTTAGTTTTTCTGTCCATGGATTTCGCTTTGACCCACAATTAGCGTTTGATAGTAATTGTTTTGACTGTCCCATTGAAAATGCCTTTAGGTTTGCATTTCTTTGGAAGTTATTCTAATTCTATAGTGGCCCAATTAGGGAATTTGAATTAGTTCTCTAACCCAATTTGATTAGGTATACAAATTGGGGTTAGACATAAGAGCCTAAAACTCTTCTTATAGGTAAGTAGTTGTCCTATGCTTCCTCAACTTACTCTTGCCTAATTGGGCTCATGCCTTTTCATTCGTATACTATAATTCACATGACCCAAACATTTTGTGTGTATATAACTCTTGTCTGTTTGGTACTCAATATATTCATCGTCAATTAATCATTTTCTCATTTGTCTGCTTGATATCCAACATATTCATCATTGATCAACTATTTTTCTCATAATCACAAATTGAATTAACGAGAGAGAAATTGATAACGCAAACATTAGATTTCATATTTTGACAAATGATGGATACAACTTAGTCCTTTCATGAAAACTTTAATTTCCCTTATTTTAAATTTGCATGATTTTTGTTTTGGGGATTGGATTACAAACTTTTTTACTCCTCATTTTCACCAAAAATTCTCATAGTAGAGGGTCATTGTTACAATATTGAACTAAGAAATACATTGTTCCAACTAAAAGTGACCACATTTTTTTGTTCAAATTCTGTTCGTATATACTATGTACATGTGTATAAACGTCTAATTGTAGCTAAAAAATTCATGTTTGTGTAAGATGTGCATGAAACATTTTTATTTGCTATATATTTATTAGAATAGCTTGCACTGAGGTGTCAGCTGAGGTCGTTGTAGTATAGTGGTAAGTATTTCCGCCTGTCACGCGGACGACCCGGGTTCGATCCCCGGCA
>JAYMSY010000307.1:0-12975 GCA_036897685.1 Monsonia emarginata | reverse complement strand
CAATAGTTTGAATTTCAAAGTCTAACTAAACGAAGTCATAAATCACAAAATAAATCATTTAATGATTCTTAAAAAAAATCCTAAAACACAAAATCCACTTATACACAAAACAAAGTATTTAAATCAAAATGAAATTGAATTTGAAACTCATGACTAACGATAGTTTGGTAGATAAGATATCATGGTTAAAACAATTGAGAGTAAATTACTATTTTGTCAATTACTAAACAGGCTGCGTTAGCCCTTTTACTTAAACGGACTATTTATGGTCAATTAAAAAAAACTAATCGTGTCGTATCGTGTTTAATGTGTCAAGCCCGAGTCCGGCCCGTTTAACTAATCGTGCTGATTTCTCAACCTGGGTTGAACCCATTTACTTAATCGTGTCAACTCAGCCCGTTTAAAAGTGTCGTGTCGTGCTCACGAGCCATACATCAAATTGCCAGCCCTAACATGTCCCTTGAATTTTAATTTTCCCATTATATCCTTTCCAATAAGATAGGTATACTTTGCCAGGAGTTAATGGTAATTACGGGGAAATAATCAAGTGATCAAATGAGGCAAGAAGCAAATGCAACGGGACTTGTTCATAAACCTAAAGATCAACTATACATAAATAAAAAGTATGAAGCATGTAATTTTCTATTCCATAACAATATTTAATTGACTCAGGGAGAAGTTATACATACTAGCAGCTTATGGCATATTTGTCGTAGGTCTGCTGAAGGATCTGTCTGCGATATGTTTGAAAGCACTGTTCTCGCCTCTAACAGCCCTACTGATATACATTCCAAAATCGATTCTTCACTAGCCATAAGAGCCGCTATTAACTTAGCACCTGCCATCCTTTCCTGATAGTAGTGAAACCACCAACAACACGAGCTTATTAGTTACTAATTTACTATAGGTACTATCAAGGGAATGTTGCTAAAAACAGAGTGAAGTGAAGAACGACCACCATGAGAGTTGCATGCCTCGTCCTAATGGAACTTGAGAAAATACATATATGCATATTGGTTATATGACATACTTGAAAGACAAACAAACTAAACTACCTAAGAATTGTCAAGTAAGCACAAACATTGTGTTAACCAGAGAAAAAGCAATGCTCCCTTTTTTTTTAAAATTAAGTATCCTACTTTCCTAAAGTGAATGTTCCGAAGTGCCCGCGAGGAAGTAAACTATAAATTAATTACCAATAATATATTTCCATGAGTTAGTAATTATCACAAGAATATCTTAGCAAGTTGGAACATATGGGGACATAGTTGCCAAGTGGAGTATTAATTTTTGCTAAAGATTAACCATATGACTTGTTCTGGACTTGAGGGAGAAACCGGCACCTTTTTTATTTTTTTTATTCAAGCCAGAGAAGAATGATTAATTTGGTCTCATCTCATTTACTTTGTTATTTTGATCCAAACTCTAGACACAAGTTTCCCAGATAGATTGTAAGCGATGAAAGATTAAACCTAATGACTCTGTTACTTCTTCCTTTTTTTCTCAATATTGCTCATATTTTTCTTCTCAAAACTCTACACCCTCTGTACAAAAGCTCTATCTACAGGCCTAACAGATTAATATTTTGATCTATTACACAATATGCTACAGTATGTTACAAATCCTATTATCTTTCCAGCACTTCGGATCATAAAATGTTACTTCACTTTCTAGCACAGAACAATCTGCTTGGTTTTTATATCAGTTTGTTCAGTAGGTTGAAGTGGTTGCCACACTCATAAGAGATGTGTCCAGAGAGGCATACCCAATGTCATGCCACATTGCCACCCGTAAATGCATACCCAGAGAATAGAGTGAAAAATGAAAATAGGGGTTTCTGTGAGGTACCGAGTGTTATAACATGATACAAGAAGCTATAGCCTAAAGTGACGCACATGTATCAGGTTGGACTTCTATACCTTTTCTGATCCTTTTTTAAGGCATTTTAGAGAAAGTTCCAGAAGATCAGTTGAGTGAGGAAGAATCGATGATTTCAAATGGTACACTGCTGAAAACAGAATCTGGATGCATGCAGCTCTGACATCTGAATGTTTTATTCCCTGCAATTGGTTCCAGTTATAAGTACAGAGGATAACACCAAATAAAAAAATGGCATCATACTCATAATGAACCAACCCAACAAACAAACCTCAACAGAACGAATGAGATATGGAAGACTTTTCCGTGCAAAGCGTTTCTTGCCAGAGTCCGATATCTTCTGGCAAGCACTGATGAGGACATTAGCCATGCAAAGACGAAAAGAGAGGGATGATGGTGCCTCAACTGCACAGTCGTGACCATCCAACTTGGAAGGGGAGACACATTCATTTTTATCGTGAACCAACTGCCAGATCACATAAGAGAGGACAGAGTTCCCTAGAGCAGCATTCCCTGCGTTTTAAGTCGGGAAAGGTTATATCCGTCACAAACATAAATACTCACATCAGAGATAATATATATATACCAACCAGGACTATTGTTCTCTGAGACAAGGCTAACATCTTTCACAGGGGAGTCTCTATATGATTCTGGAGCTTGGAGTTCAGCGCATATCATCAATGCCAGACAATCAATGCAACCGTGTTGTGCCTTGGAAACTGAGGGAAATAAGTACAGTTTTAGTTTAAGCATTAAGAGGGTCAGTATAAATTTCAGACCATTACTGAGTTACATACTTTCATCCCCATCCAGAGAAGGCCATGATAGAATCAATTCTACTGTTTTTCTGATTTTCAGAAGAGCAGGATGCGAACTTGAATCCCTTCTTCTAACCTATAAACCATGACATCAGTTGCAGAATACAGGGAAGAAAGTGCACAAATAAGTAGAGCGGATAAGAAAACCACAATTTCTCGCACAAACAGAACAATTGGAAATTAGATGCCAGCAGGAAGATCAATACCACCAATGATGTGCAAACTGAAAATAAGCAAGCTTGTATCTTCAGTATATCCTGAGACCTTGCAGCGTGTTCTAATTCCGAGCAAACAATTGGAAAGAGAATCTGTGAAATAAAAAATGAAGGAAAATGTCACAAATCAAGAGAGGAACAGTCAGTCTGTGCTTCATACATGTGAGTGTGTGTACACATAAAAGGTTTTGAACATGAAATTCAACATACCCTAACATAAAAGTAAATTCCTTAGGTGTCTCTGATGGTGCATATAATATATTAAATGGAGAGGTAGCATGGTCTCAAAAAAAATCCAAAAAAAAGTAACAGAACCAATAACATATTTCTGCAGTTGTGCAAAGACTTTGGATTAACTAGAAGGAAAGATTGTTTATAAGGTCTAAGTCCACAAAATGTCCAAAGAAAAGCTTCTAGGAAAGTTTCCTAATGGATATAGCATTAACAACTGTATCGGAATCAAGGTATAAAGAACACTTTAATGATACTCCATCACCATCCAAGGAAGATCTCTTAGTTATGCCTATATGATTGAGGAGCATAGGTACTTCCATTGAGTCTGAAACTCTGAATGATACGGCGTTAGGAATTAAACCTTTAATACAACCAAAAGGTTTGTTGGGAATCAGGAAAATTTATTTTCCAGAATGTACAACTTAGGTCAAGACCTTTACAGCTAAAATTCCACACTATATCATAGCAATAACTCTTTCAAGTACATTGAGGCAGATGCATCATTAGCAAGTTTACACAAGTCACTGTTACATACTTGGGGATGAATGCGCCCACATAGCTCAGCTGCCAGTTTCCGAACATCTTCAAATTGATACTTAGAAAATGCCCTACAATATGCCCAAAAAATGGAACAAAAAGTGAGTACAGAAGATCATATAATTTATCTCAAGATACTGAAGTGTGATAATTGTTAAGCTTGTCATAACCTGTTTAGAAGGAGAAGGGCAACACATCCATGATGAACATTAGCATCTCTGTAATCTGAAATTGTCACAAAATGAATGCATGCAGAGATGCATGATCATGACCATTAAAATACAGAATCATGCCCCAAATTCAATTTCCAACTGCTATTTAGCAACAGTATAACTGTATAAGCATAAGAAGATAATCCTAACGAAACAAAGAAACTGATAATTTGAATAAGGGGCAAGAAATAAGTTAAAGAAGGCAAAGATGCATACCCTGCTCAAGAAGTTGACCATAGATAATAGATGAACTGACGTCATCAAAAATTCTAACCGGAAGCAACCTAATTATGAGCAATGGGCAAAGATCTTCAAATAGTGATGGCTGTATTTTCACAGATTCAGCACTTGTATCAGCTCTACCTTCTGACCGAGAGAAGAAGCTATCATCAATCCTGCTCAATAAGAATGGGAAGGTTCAGAAAAGAAAGCTGACAGTGATGACTGGTCTAAATCTTTAATGTCAAATGATAGATATATACGCCTGTGGAGAAATTGAGTTTCATCAATAGTCCACATGTAAAAAAGACATGATAATTTGTGAGTATTAAGGGAAAATATAAAATTAGATAATCATTTGAAAAAAAAATATCTAGAACTCCATAAGCCCATTAGAGCTCAACTCCAGTAAAATCATAAGTGACCTACTTCAGCCTTAATCAGATGTACCTAAAAGCTAAAATGCATCTAACTAGAGGAATCATAAAAGGCTAGGGCATATCATCATATGATTTCGTGGAAAAGTTTTAAGATAAGATACAAAATGTATATCACAAGTTGTTCAAAACACCAAACATTCATCACATCCTGGAAACGAATGACTGCATTTGCCAACTTCTATGCTCTGTTTCAAAAATAAAGGGGCCAAAACCCAACACACTACTGCATATTTACTGGTCAGACAAACGTCAGGTATCACATGATATAATTTTGACAACTACGAACTCTTGAATGGATCAAAGTCCACAGATGTTTCGAATTGCTTGGAGTGAGCATGACTACCTTGTGTCTAACAGGGACACGACTTTGATCTAGTGCTTGGGCATTAGAGACGTCAATTACAGTTAAATGCAATAAAGAAACGAGAAACAGTTGGTTGATCAAATTAATATAATTTAATGAACAAAACCCAAGGAAAGGATGCATCCTGTTGCAATTAGCTTCATGTAAATGCACATACTCCTCCTGTCCTTGTCCTTGAATACGCAACAGAACATGACTGAGGACAGCATCTGCTTCTTTGGCCAGGTGTTCACTAATACAACTCAGAAACCTAACAATAATTGCATTTGATGGCTCGGCAAACATTTTGTCGATCAATGGGCCAATCAAGCAGTTCCAGTCTTGAACCTACAGTATTCCAAGAGAAATACAAACTTATTAACCAAGGGATTCACATGTATAGATAATCCAATCTCACTCAATTGCAGAAACCAGGATCAGAAAATTCGTGCAAAAGCAATTTATAGGACCAGGTAAAGCTGAAGAAATTTCTTTGAAGAAACTGCACAACTGACTCAAAGCAGAGTTATATCCATTTCTTCTTTAATGCACCAAAACAGCTGAAAGTACTAAATGTGAATGGATACAAAAAGAACGTTAGAGTTTAGATCAGCATCTTAAACTATTTCCATCCTGATATGACACCAAGAAAATTTTAAGGAATTCAAAATTATATTTGAACTTTCTAACAAGGCCAAAATGACCAAAAGAATTGTGACCTTCTTGCCAAGATTTCAAACACCAATGATAATACAATGTGAAGGGGAGGAGAGGGGAGGAGAGGGGAGGGGATCTGAACTGCCAGGGCTGAATCCAAGTTCATTTATTCTATCAACGACATCCAAAAGTTAGCTATTGGAAGATTGTTTTTTTCATAAAATATTATCTTTCATGATATTATACGTGCAGAAAACCATGAACAAAGACCATCATATACAAATTTAATTCATTCTGCATAAGTAGAAGAAACAACAACAAAATTCAAGCTTCAAAGGCATGAATATAGTATATAAACAGAAAAATGCTCTTTACAATAAATCAGGGAACCCAATAACACCATGCAATCTCTACCAAGTCCATAATATAGCACAATCAATCTTACAGTTTTAGACCACTCCGGGATCAGACTGAGCACTCGATCGCTTTCCAGTTTCAGTACTGCAAAAATGTTCCAAAATAATGATGATATATTAACATAATGTTACCCAAATATTAAATTCGATGTCATCACCATGAACTAAAACCAACACAATGAATATTCAAATATCTTTGAACTAAAACCAGCACGATGAATATTTTTAAATATCTTTGAACTACTTAGATGCCAAGATGTTGGGAAAACATGCAAAATTAGAAACAAAGAAAAGCTCTTGATATTGCCTAGCCGAATTGCAATATTATGATTTCAACAACACCAGTTTAATTTAATTAATATTATTATCAAAAGAATGGTGAAAGGCAACATTATAGAATTATAGACTAGAAATAAGATAAGTGTGAATGCAAAAAAAGGTTAAGAACTAGGAAAATAATCTGCCCCAATTGTAACATTAAAACAGAGATAAACACACCTTCCCCTGCATCCCTTGATGTAGGCTTTGTAAGATCAGGACTTTGGCTCTGATTGCTGCCAAGAACAAAGCGGAGTGGGGAAATCACATATTAAACAGATGGCTCAAATATACAATGTAATACAGCACAAAAATTTATCATAAGCACCCAGAATAAACATCTTTTGTTTCCTTATACCCAGTCAAATCCACTTTGTAAACTGGTGGGAGAACAATACCTCAGACAGTCAAGCAGCATACATATAACTTCATGGTTATGCTTATGGTATCTGAGCACCCCAATCAATGCATCACTAGTTGATGATCGTTCTTTTTCATTTGACGAGTGCAGAAGTTGCACTAACGTGTGCAAAACTAGTTTGTGATCTGCCAGAAAAATCCAATTATTTAGCAATACAGAATCCTCCAACTAAGACATCAACTTCATCAGCAAATGTATCTAGAAGAGAATTCTACTTTGATGCCATATCACTGAGACTAGAGACCATGTATGATACTCTGCACAAGAAACTATATATATCCAAATGGAATAACAACATGGGAAGTGACAATGGTAAATAAGTGCACAATAGTAATTTGTCTTTGCTGCTTGAATTGATGAGGATGTCAAAACAGATAAAAACAGGATTGAAGCTTCTAGCCTTGATTGCCAATTTACCATTACTGTGTACTTAATGCCAAAAGCTACAGAACAACACTAAGCATGAGCTCTTCAGCAAAGAGGCTTTGACCACCATAATTTGAGAAGTTTACAGAACTAACCAATCATTGGAAGCAAACTGGATGCCTTTTTACAAATGTCATCCTCTTCACACGATATGCACTCTAGCAAGTGACTTGCTATATCTTGCCTGCAATTACCATGGCAGGACAGTAATTTTAAGAAAATGGAAAATGTCAACAAATTACAGAAAGAAAATAGTATCTGGACCAGTTTGTACCAAGGCAAATGAGAAAATGTGTTTGCTGAAGTTACTGATAGGCGGATGACTTCTGAGATAACATCAATAGCATTTTTCCTCTGTATAACATTTCCCGAAACAACGCGCTCCAGAACCTCTTGAAGGTGATGATTATCTGCACTCCTGGTTAACCATTTGTAGAACTCAGGAATAAGTTTAAACATAGACAGCAAAATTTCATGAAATGTACAAAGTAATAACATGTGAAAGAATAGAATAGTTACATGGAACAATATTCCGCTATAAGCACAACAACAGCTCTAGATGTGCCATCCTGCTCATCCAAAAGGTGAAGCAGCAAGGGCAGAACTTCATCCATCTGTCTCATTCCCACAAGATTGCTGCCAGAGGATGAGTTCAGACTAAAAATGACAGCTTTTAATATGCAGACTACCGCTTCAATCACATCTTCATTGGCACAGTGAAGCTTCACGAAGATCAATATGTAAGTAACAACACAACAAGAAAGCAATATTTTGCAAATATGAACAATATCACATTCAAGATGCAAATAATAAACATAAACCAGAGGCCTAGATATGAATCTTATGTTATTGCTTACTAGCACATGCTAAAGCATTCTTCAACTTTTAAATGGAAGCTCAACTACATAAGTTATGCATGAACTGAGCAGTTGTCTGGGCTCTTGTTCGAAACAAACTACATAGTGTATCTTCACACCTTAAGCATAATTACCTGCGGTAAGAGAACACGTGATGTCTGCAATCCATATTCTGACATAATGCTATTGAATTTCTTGCCATCAAAACGCCCCAATAGGAGGCATAAGCAATTCAGGAAGAACTTTCGAGTCTCAACACCACTTTCCGCATTCTCACTACACCCTTCAGTGGCATTCTCCGTATAAAACTGCCAAAAGTTTATTGTATCAGAAAAATAATAGTAAAGTGAATGCAAATCTCATCAGAAAAAACCTGTTAATAACAAGGACAGCGAATATTCCGGAAACTGGTAGAAGCATTAATATTCCTAATTCAATTTGTTGGCCTTCTTGAACATGAATTTTAAAGAAAAACAGTACAACAAGGCCAGGAAACCTTTTATGAAAATTTCAAGATTTAGGGAAATTTAATGAAGATTATATCACCGTGAATGAGAAAAAATACCAATACAACCATTTTCTATATTGTGCCTGTAGAAGAAAACAGATATATGTGATAAGATGAAATTCAAATCCAAAATTGTAACCGTCAGTACTATGGCGGACAAAGTGACAAACAGTGATATCAATACAAGCATATGCCCCCACAAGTTCAAAACAATGCCTACTACATTGGAAATGAATCTTGACAGAGAACATGACAGAGACACAAAGGGAACTATTTTGGCAGCCTCTTATAATTCTTCTAGTATTTTTCAATCCTCTGTGCTATGAGATAAGATCCAATCAAGGAGTAATTATAGTTGTTTTTAGCAGAACTTTAAGCGGTCTTATGGATAAACTCAGAAAACATGACTGGAATGAGAAACTTTGCAGTTCTGGAGTAGTTAGTAAAGTATCAAAAGGACTTAAGTGAAACTTCATAAATGGAAGGCCAAAAGAACTAGGGTCGTCACAGACAATTATATTAAAATTTGCAATATCACAAATGAAATTATACTGTGTAACCCAAGACCACTAATTGTTTGACTGTACCAAATGAAAACAAATTAGAAGAGGTACGATGAGAAATACAGAGAGATATTTACTAAGGGAACGTATAGCTACAATGCTTTTAAAAATAAAGGCATGAAACTAATAATTCTATAAATTATATTATATTGTTGGAAACTTAAAATCAACAGTTCGTTGATTTAACCTGGATGCCAGATAAGCACTGGTCTAACAAGTCTTTGTAATGCTGAAACGGTTTCTGATCTTCCAGGTGCAACAATATGCTGTAATGCTTCCAACATGAGGAGAGCAGTAAAACACCAGTCTTGTTGATTTTTGAGCCTACCTTCCATGTAAATGCATACAGAATTACACATGATATAATATATATATAATGTACACAGAGCATTTATTGAGCATTGTACCTGCCTCATGTTGATGGTGACCATAAAGAACTTTTATCTCCTGCAACCACTTAAACACTTGCTCCAATCCTTTAGCATGTAAAGCCCGACTCTTTCTGCTCCACTGAATGAATGGTCAAAGTACCAGCACATGTAAGCAACAATAAACTAAGTTTCTAACTCAATGTACTGAAATTGATATCAGCACAAGATGCTTCAACTAAGTATCCTACTCTAGTTGCAAGGCTTGCAAATTGGAAGGAGTGAATCCCCATCGAATATTTTGAAATGTGTTTCTTTGAATGATGAATTGATGACAACACAAGTTACATTATAAAGTCAAGAGGAAATGCGTTTAACTATAAGTCCCCATCTACACATCTCTTTGAAACCAAAACATGAATTAAAGAACAGATAATAATAATAACAACAACAGTTAAGATCTAAGAACATACAGCAAGAAGCTTTTGAACTAGATGAATGAGTTCCTCTAGATGCTCCCAAAGCAAATGTTCCTTTTCCAGGTTTGAAACTTCTGGAGATTTAGTATTTGATTTAACTTTCATATCTCTACCCACAGCTGACACCAAAGTAATTGGATGATTAGCTGCACCTGACTTAGATGGCTTTAATCTGTTACTTGGAATCTCGGCCTTTCTTGTTAATGCTACAGTAAGAGCCAAAAAGCAATCTGCAGCAGACAATGCCAGGCGAGACGGCAACTCAAATCCATCCTGCAAAGTACTACAAAAACTGGAGTCAAACATGATCTAACAAACAAAAATAGGTTGAAGATCTTAAGACATGTAGTCTGCATTACAAATACAAAAGTTAATAGAAGTCTGTCTCACAAAGTACAAAGTTGAATGGTTAATGTAAAAATGAAAGATTTATACCTTCCTCTAGATACAATATCTGAAAGATGTGGAATACACGAACAAAGGATCTTCAACAAAGCATTGTACTTCTCCCTTATTCCTGTAATCAATCATCAAAGAACAAACATAAATAACCCGCATCCTAAAACTAACAAGCAAGATAAATCTGCAAAGAAACCTTTGAGTACAGTTTTTACTCTGGTTTTAGACTTAAGACTACTAAAAAATAAGGTACTTTCGTGTTCTTTCCAGTTTTCTCCTAATAGACAGACAAGCCTAGTTACACCATTAACAACAATACAAAATTAATCAGGTGCATCTCAATGTTAGAGGAAAAAAGAACCAGTGGCACAGGTTGGAGAGTTTCCAAAGCAATACAAATAAAATGTTTCTTTACCATTCATAACATATTGATTCATGGTAGTCTCATACTCAACAAGACTGCGTATAAGGGTACACCAGCCAAGGGCAATGTAGCGATCTTCTTTTCTCAAGATAACATTAACAAGGTTTGTAGTGATGCACTGAAAAAGAAGTTCATCTAGAAAGAGCCAGTCAAGAAGAATCATAGCTTGACCGCCACGCTTTAACTCCTTGCCTCTCAAAGACTGAAAAGTAAGTAAATAGGTTAAGAAAAAGACATGCATATGCACCATGACTAAAATGAAGCATATATTCAATATACAGCAATCCTTGCTCATTTACGCAAGCATGCAATAATAATGAACAACCATTACCATGCATAAGAGTGAGATTCCAACATTATGAATAGATTACGTGAAAATATAATAGCACACTAAGCATAAAAGTGGCTATGTATGTGGAAAAACACAAGTAGAGGTTTCAAACTAACTAGTTTCAGGTTTTCCTTTAAGAGGAGTCTTGGATCATGAATTTTTTTCAATAGCCTCGAGTTCAGGTAGAAGAGGGACAATTCAACAATGGACGCCCTTCCCCTTTTGATGAGATTGTTTCCAATAGGCAATACCTCAGCTCACAAGGCTTAAAATCCAGACTTTAAGTAAGGAAACGAAACTCTTAACCGCTTGGCCCAAGAGGTGTTAGTTCCCTTTTTTATG
Source organism: Monsonia emarginata (assembly GCA_036897685.1). Taxonomy (NCBI): domain Eukaryota; kingdom Viridiplantae; phylum Streptophyta; class Magnoliopsida; order Geraniales; family Geraniaceae; genus Monsonia; species Monsonia emarginata. The sequence goes on along the minus strand of JAYMSY010000307.1, from coordinate 1,570 downwards.
ATATTCCCCACTCTTAATTGGCACTGGTATGAGAACTCAAAGAGTTAACTTCACTTCTCTGGAGTCTGGAGAATGACGACAAACAGATTGATGCACTATCTCCATTCAACCCCTTCAGTGAAACACATAAAACGGAAGGAAAATCCATGTTGTGTCCATTCCAGAGGAACTACGAGATCAATCCAAAAAGACACCGTTCAGCATCCAAGGTTTGCAGACAGGCGGATGAAAATAAGAAAATGAATAGGCAAATACACTGCAAACAAAAGTGTAGATGAAACTTCATGCTAGAAAATCTACCCCAGTGAAATTATTTAGTGGAGGTTATACATATTACACAAAATGCACCTTAATACGCCTGGCTAAGGGCCTTATCAGAGACAAAAAACTATGTCACAGTGGTTTGCAATATCATTACTAAGTAAGCAGACTGGCACAAACCCATATTATAGTAAAAAAAATAATGATATCACCATCAACGCACACAATCAAAGGTTTAGAATCCAAAGCCTAACCTATGTGATATCAACTACAACTCATGTCTTACAGTACTAATACAAAAGACCCATAATTCCAAATTCCTAAGTTACAAGGTTGCTGGACTAAGCATGTATAATAACTACATTGCTCCTAAATTCCAATGAAAGCATAGTGAAAACCCAGTTTCAAGTAAAATAATATGCCAAAAGCAAAGACATTTAAATGTGGTTTCGAGATTTCAGTACATTTTCAATCATGGGAACAAGAATTTCATCCAGTGCCTCCTTCCGCTCAGCTGCGTCCCCAACGTACTTGTGCAGAAACCACAGTGACTCTTCCAATGAACCTGCAAAAACCACATTGAAATTACTCATAAATAAGCTTAAGGAACAAAATGAACCCGATAATTTCACGATTATCAGTAAGAATTCCGAAAATTACCTAGCGAGCCTCTTTTGGAGTCGGGAGAGACGCGAGAAATGGCGTCTTGAAGCTTTTTGGGGCGAGCAGTGAGCAGAGTGCTCATCACTCTACCGACGGTCAACGAAACCATTGACTCCGTCTCTGATGATTTCCATAGCAACTGTTCTTCTTCCATGATCGCGGAGAAGATTGAATCGAAGCTTCAGGATCGAACCAGAGCTTCTTGGCGGTCTCCTTTCAGAGGGAGATTTTCTCTCTCTTCTCTTCTTTTCTGGACAGTTCAATGACTGGTTGGAAAATATGTGCTACGAGAGGATACGGCACCGTTTACACCCACCACCTTTGAAACTAAACGACCGGTCGTTCAAGTTAATCATAAGTGTGTTTTGTGGGCTAAAATAAAAAATAACTCTCTCCACGAAAATCACATCAAATTAACCTTCAAACTAAAAGCAAATATCAAAAGGCTAATAAAAATTTCAAAATACATAAAATAACCTTGTCTCCGATCGGAGAGTCCCCCATATGGAGTCCCCAATGGATCCCATTTGAGACTCTGATGAGAGTCCCCATCCCCAATCAGAGTTTCCTTCTTCAGTCTGATATGAAACCTCAATCTGAGACTCAAAATAAAAAAATTAAAAAAAATCAGTCGTGATGTGACAAA
>JAYMSY010000306.1:0-12976 GCA_036897685.1 Monsonia emarginata | reverse complement strand
ATGGCTTACCATTGATTGAAATGGTCTACCATTTCCTGAAATGACTAACCGTTTCAGTCAATGGTCAGCCATTTCTAAGAAATACTAGCCATTAACTGAGGTTATATATCAGTAATTTTGCAAATTTTTCTCTCCTTCCCCACAGTTAGGTTGTGGCTACTTCAAAAACATCTACAGTATGTAGAGAATTAAGGTCTATATAGACCTCTACCATATAGTTTTTGCCAAACAAAGCTCAGCTCGACGTAGAGCTGAATTGATAAAGCATAAGCTCTATGTAGAGCTAAATAGACTAACTGAACAAGCTTTTATATTGGTAATCCTGAAAAAAGATATTGTGCATCAAGCAGTACTAGACAAATTGCTTTTGTGCGTGCTCATGCATTTCTATGCCTATTTAAATATGCTTCTTATTTGCTTTTTGAACTATTGAGATTTAATTTAGTTTTTAAATTAAGATGTTACATTATTCAGTTCCTGCTATGAATGCAGTGAGTTACTTCATGCGTATGGTAGGCTTGAATGTTGCTTCTGATTCTTACAGAGACGTGCAGTGTTTGATGCATTATTGAGGTGTACAAAACCAGCTCGAGTATGGGATCTTTACGCTTTTTCTTCCGGACCTTCCAAATATAACAACACCAATCCAAAGGTGCGCTTACTGAATGAATATTTCCGGCTTCTCAGAAAAGACTCTTATCGTGCATCAATGGCTATGATTGAAGAGGGTTCATTCACAGTCTCCAATGAGCTATGGAGAATAAGTGATGTCAATTCCAGCTATACACTGTGCCAGACTTACCCGTTTGCTTTGGTTGTTCCAAGATCCATTAGGTAAGACATTGAGATATTTTCTTTTTATTCTGACTCTTGCATGCATCAACATCCGATGCAATTTACATTTACAATGGAACTATACAACTAATAAGTTGGACATTTACTGAGGTTAGTGATGAAGAAGTGCTTCAGGCTTCCTCCTTTCGTGCAAGGTGTCGTCTGCCCGTAGTCTCATGGTGTCACCCTGGTATTAGATCTTCTTCTCCTTAATTTTCATTGGATTTTTTGTTGTAATATCATATGTACTGATGTCTTCATACATGTTACTCATAGTTACCGGAGCAGTTCTTGCACGTTCATCTCAACCATTAGTTGGTCTCATGATGAACATGAGGAGGTAATGTCAAGTTTCTGCTTAAATGCATACTACTGGGTAAGGGAAAATGACTGAGGGAAAGAAAATTATCATGGCATCCGTGCAAGGGTAAAAATGGGGACTAATTTGATTCAGCACTAAGCATTTGGAACAGATGAATTTGTATTGTGTATGTTTGATTCTTGACTTGTATATCTGCAGCAATGCTGATGAAAAACTTGTTGCTGCTCTTTGCTCTAAACTCACGGGTGCAAAGGGAGGGCGGAGGTAGGCATTTGTGCTAATATATTGGTATTTTTATGGAAATGAATAATATTTATTGTTTCTTTGTATGCGCTGTCTAGTTTTCTTGCTCTCTAGTATTCATTTCTCTACCTTTGCATCATGATAGTTGACTATGTCTCGTGAAAAGTATTATTGAAATGAAATGATAATTGCAAAATCATGTAATGGTGAAACTGTATATTTTGTACCCAATTAATTATTGTACTCTTGACTCCTTGAGTGGTTACTGCTGATGATAATATTTGTTCAGTGTTAGTTAGAGGTGCAATAACTATTGCTGTTTTAAGTTTTATGATATGGCTTTTTAGGAGACTGGTTTTGAGATGAAATAATGGTTACACATTGTTGAAGTGAGAGAGAATTGATATTATCAATTGATTGAATTGATATCAAGTACAAGAGAAATACCCTCTTATATAGTGTTGACCTATGCTAGAACAAGAAATAAACTAGGAATAGGAAAGGCCCCTTCATTTTGGAATTGACATACACTAGAACATCAAATAAACTAGGAATAGGAGAGGCACTAAATGGGGAATGTAGAGATTATTAAATACTAAATAGGAAACATTATTCTAACACTTATTTTCTGTGTTGCTCATTCCCTCTTCTTTTAGTGAACAATTTGTATTGGTTCAATGGTTTTGTTTCTTTGTTGTTATGGGCTCAATTTATGGGTGGTCTTCAATAAAGCCATTTTGCATATGATGTATTTTCTTCTAGGAAGCTATATATTGCTGATGCAAGACCTAGGAAAAATGCCTTGGCAAATGGGGCCATGGGAGGTGGCTCAGAATCATCTTCAAATTATTTTCAATCTGAGGTCTGTCTAAATTTGAGCTATCAATTGATGTGTTTGTTGTTCCACAAACTTGACATGCACTATGAGCTAATGACATGTTTACTTTGTATTTTTATTCACCAGATTGTTTTCTTTGGGATAGACAACATACATGCAATGAGGGATAGTCTTGCACGGCTTAGAGATTACTTAGATACCCATGGCACCACATCGTCAGATGGAATGTCATCATTCTTGGTTAGTTATTTTCATTCATTTAGTTTTTTTTATTTTTTTATTTTTTTATTTATACTGTTAAGAAAGGTAGTATACGTATGTGCAATTCTTCATTGGAGAAATTCTTGGCAGTCATAGATGAGAACTAGCCTCGTATTGCATCAAGTTCATTTGTTCTGCGGTCCTCAAATGTTGCTTTTACGAGAGTAGGAGTCCAGAGGTTACTTGCAGGATTCATTTTCATATGATGAAGCATATCATAGGAAAATGAATTATGAATCCATCAGGAAATTTCTTTGTGATGACTTGAGTTGTCAAATATATCTTGATTGATGTGTTAGCGATAGCTCCGTATTCATACTCTAAACCAACAGTGTTTAGATCTCTTTCGAATTCATGCTGTCTTGCTGAAAAACTGTGTAACCCTCTCATGATGATTTGGAGTTGTTCTCACAGCAGTAGTTTCGAGTTTCTTAATTTGACAGAAACTTATCTGTGGCTCATAATGTTGAGTGTGAAATGTCCCACACATGTTCACAAAACTGAAACCCTGTTTATGTAACATTCTATTGGGTGTGGAACAAATGTCCCATTTTTAAATGTCTGACCATGTTTGTCTTTCACATTGGCAGAGACATGGTGGGGGGACTTGGGGGGGAGGGAATCTGAGCAGTATGTCTGCTTCAGTATCAACCCTTGGAGACAGTGGTTGGTTAATACATGTACAGAGTGTCCTAGCTGGTTCAGCTTGGATTGCTGCCCGTGTTGCTCTGGAATCAGCATCTGTGCTGGTACATTGTAGGTCTGTATTCCATGTCTTTACTTACAATTTTAGCAGGCCATGTTCGTAGCAGCCTGGCAAAGGTTATGCAACATTTATTCATCTACCTTCCAATAAGGTTTCACTGATAGAAAGAAAAAGAAAAGGTAGCTTTTCACTGACCTGCTTTGAATAGAGAACTTTAACCTAGGTAAAGGGAAATTTGACACAATGCTGAGAGAGGAAGTTTCAGTGAAATGTCTGTTCTAACAAGAAAAAGACGGATGTTGAAAAAAACTACTATTTGGTGATGACTGGTTACAGGCACAGTCAATTCCTTGTTTCAGTCTCTGGGGGTCTCTGATATAACCTATTTGAGTGTTGGGATTATTGTATGAGGCAAAGTGTGTCGTTTGATGGGGCTAATGAGAGGACATAAGAGCGTGAAATTTGGAGCAAACCAGATTTTTGCCCAATAAGATACTGCAGTTAACTAAAAATAAGTTTCGGGAGTTGTAGAAAACTTGAACCACTTCTTGGCCTGTTAATATATGTTCGTATCTATATCTTCGAAACAAGTAGGCCCTGCTTGGGAATCTGTTTTTAGCTTTTATTTGGTTATTAAGAATGTGGATCCAATTCAGCTATAGAAATGCATTTGTTGGAAAGGAGATAAATATCCATATAATAGATGGTGTACAAATATCACCTTGAAGCTTGATTATGTGTGAAGCATCTAAACTAAGATGTTTAAGGGAAAGGGAGATGCATGCTTTGGTTTTATTCTCAGATAGAGTTCTGTTATTATTGATGTATATAATATAATAATGTGTTGACTCTTTGACCATATTTATTTATTTATACTATATATGGAGGGAGATTTTATAATGAAATCTAGAGAGCCACCTCATTAAGGTATTTATTAAAAAATCATATTAATTAATTGAGATACAAAATTATATTAATTTGTTAAAATTTTCTTTTCCTATTATATTAAAACTGTTAATTTCTTATTACTGAACTGGTAAAGTCCAATTCTCCCAAAACAGAAGAATCTAAGAAAAAAAGGCAAGTCTGATTCTAATTTTTTTTCCTTAAAAAAAATTAGAAATCTCGCACAAATGGAATAGACCAACATGACTTTTATTTATTATTTATCTTTTTAAATTTAACTTTAATGTGATCCCGTGGATCACACATGATATCAACTAGTATATCAGGGTTTCTAATCTTTTTAATATGGTATTGTGAAAGAGCAAGGGGACCTGAATACGTGATGGTGATGCACTAGAACTGAGTAGTTCATCAGTAACCTAGATCACTAAAAACTGCACTTTATACTGATCAAGGTTTCTAAATAATGCCATTTAATCTGTGCTTAGCACGCAGTTTAAGCCACTGGTTCCTACCATGGTTTCGGTTCGAGTCTGGGAAGTCAGTTTGAATCTTGGACATTTCTTTATCATGTCTTTTTGCATAACTATATTCTGCAAGTATTACTTACAGTATGCATTTAGTTTCTTCGCAAAATCTGGTTTGTTGTAGTTTATCGTATTGAATTTCTTCTAGTGAAATGTACCTGATTTATGTTGTGTTTGTGGAAGTTGCATACTATTTGGATAGGTTAAATATTGAGAAGTGTTTTATGTTTCTTCTGTTAATGCAAAAAACAATGTTTCTTCTGTTAATGCAAAAAACAATGTTTCTAGGTTTTACTAATCTATTTTTAACTTTGTAATAATTTTGAATATCAAGTTTGTTCTATTGTTGGCTGTAGTGATGGATGGGATCGAACAACTCAGTTGATTTCACTTGCCAATTTGTTACTTGATCCATTCTACCGGACATTCACGGGATTTCAGGTGTTCATTTCACATTGTTAGATTTTGTTTCGAAATTGTGATTCCCTACTTCCCTTGAGATGAATCTGATCATTTATATTTTATGTGATAAAGGCACTTGTAGAAAAAGATTGGTTAGCATTTGGTCACCCATTTTCAGATCGTTTGGGAATGCCTACCATGTCGGGAGGTTTTGAGTTATCCAGACAGCCATCTAGTGGGAGTTTTTCTTCATCACCTGGTCGCCAATCATCAGGATCATCTCCAGCTCCTAGTTCTTCTCATGCTCAGACCTCAAACAACTTTTCTCCCATATTTTTGCAGGTTTGTTGACTCCTAACACTGTCTAGTTATATGGTTGATTTAGCATACTATTGAAGCGCCACTTTCAACAATTTATACATCTTCCACACGTATGTTTTCCCCACATACGGCATCCTTTCAGTATTATTCACTTAAAAATCGAGTACCTGCTGGTTGCATGTCATTGGTTTTGGTATCCTAACATATCATGGAGCTTTCTACCGTGGCAGAAGCACAGAAAGGTTTAAAAGGGGATTGTCTATAGAGTTTAGATAAGGAATGCCAGGAGGCTGCCCTCGGGTATTCCCTAGAGTGATCTTTTCTAAGTTTAAGTCAACTTAGTAAGACTTGGAACAGGCTCTCCAATATACCTTTGGTGGTCAAATCCAGAGTCAAGTTTCTTACGGTAGCCAACAAGAATCCCTTCACTTTTGGGTGGGGTCATTAAAAGAAAGAAACTAAACTAGCCTTTGAGTGTTCAGAAATAAATAGACAGAGAAAAGTTTGTAGATTCTCTCCACAGAAATCGAACCCTACCTTATTTTGATGTTAAAAGTCCAAGGGGTTGTGGCACTACATCAGCCTATATTTATCCAGGAAAGTTTACAGGGAAGTTGAACCTATTAGTTTGAGGGTCAAGTGAGTTCTTTCGGATTGAACAATTTCTTTCTAGTTTTGAAGGAACTATCAAATGATTCTCATCCAGTACTGTCGCAGGTGCTGCTACTGCCTCTAAGATAATGATACCAAGATATGACCTCCCTTTTTTTCTTGCCTGTCACTGTTAGTGCTACAGGAGTTATACTGGTAGTTTCAGTGTGCTAAAGCTCCTTCAGAAGTAGTGAAGTTCCCTGTAGCTGAATGCATTAAAATACTGTTGAATACAGTGAAGTAAAAAGCGCGACTGGAGCACACGTAAGCCCTGAGCCCCAAGCGTGGGCTTTATTTTCGGTGAAGGTCAGCCCCTTCAATGAAGCCCCCCAAAAGCGTGCTTCTGGGACTTTTTTTGAAGCCTGAAGCCCGTGCTTTGGGGGGTTTTTGGTTGAGTCTCATGCAACCTTGTGTAGACTTGGTTCTAGAATATTATTTCCCCCCAAAAAACTATTTGTCTGCTACCTTTTAAACTACCCACCAAATCTGTACAATTTTAAAGAGTTTTTTCAACATGACTGCGCACAAAAATTCTCTTCTCCACCAAGTTTCAGAACTTCACACTTACAATTTAGATGATAACATAGTTTCTCTAGATGATGAGGATAATTGTCACTATTAGTTGAAGCTCTCACTTTTGATATTGAATTAAACTATTGATGATGGAATAGGTTAAAGGTACAGTCTTTTGATGATAGAATAGGTTAAATGTGCAATATTCCAGGACTTAGTTGTGCCTTGGTTATGATTGATGAAATATGATATGAGATTTCCTCATTGTTATTATCTTATGTTTGTTTTAATGTGTTATTTAAAGAATTTTCTTGTATTTTTTTTATTTGAGTGCGCTTCAGTTGGATGAAGTCCTTGAAGCCCATTGTGCTTCACTTCGCACTTAAGCCCCGATGGACCTTTGTGCCTTAAGTGAGCTTTGTGCTTTATAGTGCACTGGTTGAATATGTAATTTTTTTAAAGGCAGCATATGTACCAAGATTTGAACGTAAGATCTTCCTTCAAGGGAAGCAAGCTCTGTACCACTTGGCCTAACAGTTGATGGTCGATGAATTTGGAACTGAGGTTACCATTCCCGTGTGCATCCTAGTTTCTCTTTAACTAATAATTGTTTTGCCCTTGAATTTGTTATGCAGTGGGTTGACTGTGTTTCACAACTATTGCGGATGTATCCCTTTTCTTTCGAGTTCTCCACAGTATGTAGCTTTTTCTTTAATTGATATTAATTTCTCTGTTTATTGTATTGCCAATTATTGTATTTTACTGTCTAATGAAAGCATCATGTCATGGTACTCCTTTTGACTGAGTCATGTTTTTTGTCTGGTGCTTCAGGCTTTCTTGGTTGATTTTTTGGATTGCATGCTTTCATGTCGTTTTGGAAACTTCCTCTGTAACAGGTAATTTCAGCACAAGTCTTAACTTTTTAAGTGTATGTGTAGCATGCATCCGTTTCTACCACTCTGATTAGGTTAGAGTATAGTACTCAACAAGGAATTGTTAGATTGAATTTTGGCCCTTGGATTGGATTGTTACTATTAATTTGTTCATAATGAAACTAAGCAAGTTTTAGTTTTTGAAGAAGCCAATGAAACTGTCGAAGATGAAAAGCAAAACTCAAATCCAGCAACGCTTTGTATAGTCCTCTTTACAAGTTATGCTCTTAGTTATTATATGGTTTTATATATTTTGTTATGCACATTCTGGTCTCTTTAAAACTTCATTATTTTAGATTATAGTTCCTTGGCGAGAGTGGAGCTCCCTAGCTAAATTATATATTCTATCCAGCAGTGAGGAAAACCTATGGTGGGACCTGCAAGAATAAAAGTTGAACTCTTATGATGTTGACAATTATTATGTAGAGGTAATATAACTTGTAAGTGTTAACCATCCTAGGCTGCTTAATGTTTCAGCTTGATCGTTGAAATTCTAGTTTGGGACAATTTGTTTTACTTACTTGAGTACGTAATGTAATGTTGACGCAGAGGGCAAATTTGATTGCAATTGCTAGAATGGTCACATGAGATAAGTGCAGTTGATTGAAACATTTAGGAAACCCTGGACTTAGGTGGACACTTGTAGAGGTAGAAAATGGCATAAACACTGAATGGATTGTACTGTTAGTGTATTGCTTGGGGTTTCTGTTAGGAACGATGTTCCCTCTATTTAAATTATAAGGTAAAAAAATAGATGCATTTTGCTGTGGAAGGGTGTAGAATTCTTGTGGGCATATTAGAAGCTTCTTTCAATTCTTGGGCTGTTTTTTTTCTGGATTCTGATTGTTTCTTCTCTTAATTTTCAGTGAGAGAGAAAGACAGCAATGTCGAGTATCTGAAGCTTGTGGATGCTTGTGGGCATATTTGGCTGATGTCCGTTCTTCAGAGAAGTCTCATGTTCACTATAACCTCTTCTACGATCAATCAAAACATGATGGTCCATTATTACCTCCAGCAGCAGCTTTGGCGCCAACTCTCTGGCCTGAATTTCATCTTCGGTGGGCTTGTCCTGCAGAAGCTCATACTGGGGAGGTTGAAGCTCAGTGTAGGAATATGGTTTTGAGGTTCTCTGAACTACAGAAGGTAATCAATTATACCTGTGTTTTGGGTTTACTGAATAGTTACCCAAACTACATGCACAACCAAGAAGAACGAAACCTGTAATGGTATTTCGGAGGTTTTGCAGTTCGTGTTTACCCTAGACTTGTTATGCACGTAGGGTCAAACCATTCTTGACACCTTTAATTACTGTTCTTGCATATAGTGTACTAAAATTTTCTCACATCCTCATTTTTTTTCCCATTAGATGAGTTTTCGTTTTTCTTATTTATATTTCTGTATCTTACTTTTGGAGTTGATTATGTATATTTGTGCAGGGGAAGGAAGTGGCTGAAAGGAAAGCTAAAGAAGTAAGTTTAGCCATGGAATCAGTAACTGCAGAATTGCAAAATGAGAAGCATCTCAACAGCACAGCTATGAAGTTGGCGAAGAGAGCCAGCAGGGAAAGTGCTGCAATCAAGCGAGCAGTACAATCACTGGGTTGCAAGGTTCACCTCTCAGACAATGGTGATTGCACTGTTGACATCGAAAGCAGTCGAATAGAAACCCCACAGAAACATATGCTTTCTTCGCAAAGAGAAGTAGATCATAGCACCGTGGAGCAAGACGAGAAATCAGATGTATCTGTTTCAATTACAGTTGCAGAGGACAATGTTTCGGGCAATCCGATTGGTCGAGTGTGTGAAAGTATATGCCCATTTCGTCCTCGAGATGGAGGGTGCCGATGGCCAGATGCTGCTTGTGCCCAGCTGAGCAGCCAGTTTGTTGGGTTGAAGGCAAATTTTGATGCATTTGATCGGCTTTCCATTTATGACAGTTATTTCGAGGCTGAGTGAAACTGGTGGGAATTGCAAGTTTAGGTAATTTGGAATTACAGTTTTGATGGAGAATATGAAATTCTTTTGAAGCTCTCTGCTGCATAAAAGGAAGAGGGGGTCACGGGATGTTTGTACAGAGAACAAAGAGTGAGTTAGCCGTAGAACATATTAGAATTGATATGTACGATTAACAATTCAATGGTTAGAGTACATTTGTCTGATACTTTTGCTCTTGACGTTGTTGAATAAGGTTAGCTGTTGTACAGGATAGTGAATAATGAAACCATATGATTAATAATTCTTTCCCGGACTCTTATTTTTTAGATTTCTTCTGTTTTGTTTGTGCTTTGGCCCTAAATCTAATTGCCTGCCTGTTTGGATGATTTCTGCCATATCTTTCACCACACAGCAGGAAGATATTTGGCTTGTTTTTGTCTGAATAGCCAAATTTGTACGTAATTTTGGTACATTTTAATTTCTATGCAAAAAAGCTAATGTTTTATTTTGTTTGGAAATGAGAATACATGTAAACAAAGTCTCTTTAAAATAACTTTCAACAACGGCACTCAAATCTCCAATTGTCACCTAATCAATCACTTGTTGATAAGGGATAAGTTCTGAACACACTGTTAATTTTAGTTAACTAATTAGACATCAACTATCAAATTTACCCCTCGAATAATTAGTTAAAATTGAGATAGAATGCCACGTGAAAACAAATGGTGGAAAGTTTGGCCAATAAATTAAAATCTTTTGCAAATAGTTAATCGAGACATTTTGAAATGAAACAGAGGGAGTAGAAGAGAATGGAATTGAATAGAATATAAGATTATAATTCCAAAATAACTGTGGATAGATTGTGCCCTTTTGAGTCACAATTTACTAGTAAAAATTAAAATGTAACAAAATATTTCATACAAAATAGTAAAAAAATTTAATATGCAGGCATGGTTTACTCAAATATTAGATCCCCTAATTACTGTTTTGCTCATCATTATCAGAAGGGTTCTTTAGATCCTTCCTCTTCTGCCATTGACTCCATGCCCACCTCGCAATAACATACGCTCCAACAGCATAAATCTGAGGGCACCAAGTAGATTCATTCAAAAGTTAGAAAGATATGTGAGTGCAATGCATCACATTAGCCGCACCAAATGAAATCCAAAAATATGTTTGTTGCTTCAACAATTCCAAGTAAAGCACAAGCATGCAATGGATCCAAGTAAATGTACATGGCAACTGAAACATTCTTGGCAATACGAGCATTAAAAAGAACTAGTCTGAATGAAGGGAGAAGCTTCAGCACATAAGATTTATACAAGACTCAATAATGAAAGGACATGCAATCATAGCAAAAGCTTAGTTTTATTATATCACTCAATGGCTGAGTCACCGACTTGAATCATGAAAACTGATGGCCTATGGATACAATGAGATTTAGATACCACAACATAGACAAAAAGCTATAAATTATCAAACTTGGGAGATAACTTTTATTTTCATTGCATGATAGACAGGAGAACATGCCGCGCGTAACGATTTTGCATTTAGCACTCTTTGATCATAGTAATTTATTTCAAGCCTCGATAAATTCCTTCCCCAAATGATACAAGGAACTCACCCTCTAAAGGATTTCAACCATATGTGTTTTATGTAATCTTGTGCAGTTGTGCCAAGAAGCTTTTGACCAAGATTCTTGTACGTAATTTACATTAAAAAAATATCATGTACTAATCTTGCCCTTACTGAACACATTTTCGGGCTCCATCCCAGCCCATGCTTATGTCTCCATGCATGAGGTCTGGAGCCTAGACCCTCAAATCACAGAGGCAGATCACATACTGAAGGTCCATTCACCGGCAGGAGAATGTTGCTCCAAATAGTCCCCCTTAGCCAAGGAATCCCGATGATAAAACCCCATCTGTTTCAAAATAAGCGTCTCATTTCTAAAAATAGTTGTTCCACAATAAGTGCCCCATTTCTATTTTAGAGAGTAAAGTTGTCATATATTACCAATTCTATCGATTCATAAATGAGTTCAAACGGAAACATGGTAGCCAATGGAGGGTCAAAGGATCAAAAGTGAACCACAAACTGTCAAATGGGACACTTATTTTGTAACGGAGGGAGTAATCAGAATGTAACATATCATAATAATAAGGAGGCCAATGAAGGACATCCTCGAATCACCATGATGGCGCTAAAGAATGATTGTCTAATTATATAATGACCATTCTTTCACCGCTACCTATCTTTTTATATTACTGATATCTGAGCAGTATGAAGTATATAGCACATGTTCGAACCCTGAATCCATACAAAAACTCAAGCTAAAGTATATACATTGACTCCAGCTACTGATTCCAAACTCACTGTAAGTTTTCCTTCTCTGAATCTACCGAACTAAAATTGTCTGAATGGATTAACCTTTTCCTATCTATTAGCCTCAGAAAAGATGATTTGTTGAAATTCAGGATAATCATTTCTTCCTGAATAAATTAAAATTACTACAGGACTAAATAAACAAAATTCGAACTTAACTATAGTTTCAACCTAAATTTGAAGAGAATTGAACTAATCTTAGATAACGTGTGTGCACGGTACCTGAATTCTTCCTATGATCACGCCTATATGACTAATTTTCACTTCACCAAAGCATAGGCCCAGACTTCATTTAACTATCAATAAGAAACCAAAACGCAAAACCTAAAACGAACCAAGCACTAGGCACCAAGTAATTTTATTCCCTTTTTTTTCTCATCAGCTTTCTCAGCAACCAAACAAACAGGCAATCAAAATACAAACCTGCCACATTACAGCGGGGCTTTTCTGGTCATTGGTGGTCTCTGGGTCCTCCTCGTGAAGCTTAATAGGCTCAGGTACTTTTCGCCTCTCCGGAAACCTCACCACGTCGGGTTTCTGGGTTTTGTTTTTCTTAGCTTCCTCTTTGAAGAGAACAACCTCCGAGTTAGATTGCTTCTTGGGTTGATGGAATTGGAGCTTGAAATTCTCGAAGTGCGACAACAGATTCTCGAGAGGATTTTGGTTTCGCTGCTCTTCTTTGAGGGTCACAATCGCTGTGTTCTCTTCCGCCATGAACGATGAGTGCGAAAACGAGGACTCTGGAAATTGGATTTAAGTGTCCTTAGAATTTGGAGCGGCGGATAAAAGGAGAGAGAGAGACAGAGATTTTGGGGTTTCTTGGTGTGTTGAAATTGACGAGCAACGTCTAGAGAATTTTTGGACCCACTTTGACACACGTATCCCCAAAGAGTGGAGAAAAATATTGGGCTAAATTCGGAGTTATTCCCTATCAAAATAGGCAGATTAAGGGGTCGTTTATATACACATTTTTTTTATTGAAATTCGAAAATTTCAATACGTATTGGTGTTAAAATATTGAATTAAATACTCTTGTTTGTATACAAAAAAATTGAGTTTGAAATGGTAGTTCTGATATTAAAAAAAGGTAAATTTATTTTTAAAAAATTACGAATAAACTAGATTGGAAGATTCCGAAATTCCTAGAGTAGGCTAGAGTTTTGAAATTTGGGAATTTCGTGGGACTCGCGTGTTTATTACC
>JAYMSY010000305.1:0-12988 GCA_036897685.1 Monsonia emarginata | reverse complement strand
AGTGAAATTCCATGACTGATGAATCTATGAATGAGATTTTAGACTATTCCATGTGGTGATGCTGTTTCAGCTAATGCTTCACTTAGTTGTGATTAACTTTATTTAGGGTTCAATATTTTGGACATAAATTAATATTTATTCAAGTGTCAAATGTGGTGCTGAAGAGATCAATAGTTTACCATAAAATAAAATGCTCTATATCCACCAACTTCAGGCGAAATGAGTTTTAGAGGCTTTTCCCACTCATGGTATAATTATATGTTTGTGTCCTAGTTATAATTGGCCTTTGAATTTTATGATATTCTGGGTGTCTTGTTTTGTCAAGTGAATTCATGTACATCGGTTTATCTATAACTAATTGATTGTCGCCTTGCCCACTTGGGTTGTCCTAGTGATCAAGGATGCTCTTACTCTCCTGTGAGACCCGGATTCTCATCCCCGGTGGGTCACTTGCATGAGGCAAGTTCGGGGTTGGGGAAGTAGAGAGTTATCTCTTTTGTAACTCAATATAAAAAAATATAGTGGTAGGGGTCATTGCCAAATGCCAACCCCCTCAAAAAATAAAAATAATAAGATCACCGTCTTGTGTACGAGCTAGGCAAACATTTCTTGTGGTCTTATGACTAATTTATGCATGTGGTTATGTGTATAATCTAATGGGGTTACAATGCTCCTCATAAGTAGTTATTGCTAAAGTGTGAAAGTGGCGAGAGGTCAATGTTCGTTCTATAATTGTCTGATACATGCTTCGGTTTCTGGTTAAATGATTTATAGAGATTCTTGTATTCATGACGAAGGTTAACCAATTGGTTTTAGGTTGCTACTTTTATTGCTCTGTGGACTCTATTTCTTACTTCCCTTTCGTGCATCTTTCTTTGCAATTTTGTGGACAGTTGACCAGTTCTGGGCGCAAACTTTTCAGGTCTAGAAGAATTTAATTCGGACAAGAGTAAATGTCAAGAGCATTTTGATCTATACAAAGAATGCAAGAAAAAAGAGGTACTTAGATAGTTAAATCTACATCTCAAGCAAGAAATTTTATTTTAGTTTCTTGGTAGTGGATAGTTGATAGTCTCGTCTTCACCTATGTTCTGTTGTAGTTGAAATGGCTACAAGGTTGAACTGAAAATAGGAACTCGCTTTCCGTTTCCTGCATGTCTGTATTTCATGTTTTTCTACCACAACTATATTGTCTGTTTGTTGATATATGAATTTTCATCTCTGCTTGGCAGAGAGAAGCTCGATTGGAACGGAACAAGAGTCGGTCACTATTCTCGTAAGGAGCGTTTATAAGATAGATTATCCAGATTCGAGTGAATAAGAATTTAGATGTCAGCTTGCAGGGAATGGTAGTCCCTCCTATGATGAAACGTAAGGTCTACGAATCTTGTATGATTTTTTCTTTTTTATAGACAGTCTTGTATGAATTTTGGAACTGAGTGCAATAAATTTGTTCATGTTTTAGCAATCAAGTACTCTCTGTAAAGTTGCTTCCATTCAATTGAATTGAAACAAAACTTCCTCTTCAAAATTTTGGAGGACGTCTTTGAGAATGTGAAGCAAGCAGTTTCATTCAGCATATGATTATCACTCGAAGCATCCTAGGATGTTATTATAATTAAGTATTTTACATTTTTCTTATGCTAGAAGAAAATAGATAGAACAATTGTATTAGAGCATGTGCAATGCTTGATTCCATTGGCATCATGATTCCATTGTTGATGCCAATGTCGATTCCAGTTTTGAATCGGCAATTACCACTGCAGGTAGGAATGTGATTGCTGATGCAAATGATCTTTATGTAGATCTCGCATCTGCACTAATAAGACCATTTCGTCGGGATGACATTTATTTTTTGCTTTTGGCCAAGTTTTCACGCAAGAGAAACTATTTCTTTTTAAAACAGATCCTCTAACCAAAAGAGCATATCCTCTTGACGAGAGGATAATTTTACATCGTCATTTTCACTTGCACCACTATAGAAATCAGATTCCAAATACGTGGTGGGGCCTATATTTTTGCATCAGCGATTTCTTGCCTGCATGGCAAGAGGAGATCCTAATCAATCTGTCTACCATATGCAAGTGGTTACTCTGAGCATTTGGCAGTCAATCATAAAACATTTCAATTGAGAACAACAATTCAAACACAATACAATCACTTGCAGTTGTATTCCATGAGAAACTGATTAGTGAGTAAAATCATTACAGTATAGCATTAGAAGGAATGAAGGCAAGGACAAGGTTCTGAGCAAATTAGAATACCACATCTCCAGGCATTGCCCACGTCAAATCTAGTGCCATTCACACGCCTGATGGCATTGCAACAACCGATGAAAAACAGATACACTCTACCTATAAATACTGCCAATCGTCATATGAGAGAACCTTGAGATAACTGCTAAAGCAACAGGCTCATAAATGGGGAGGACTAGGTTCAATAATACAGAGGAACTGACCAGAGATACTTGCCAACAGGGTCTTACCCTCCACCTTTCTCTACTTCTGTCATATTTTCTACCTCTTTTTTTAGGTTCTTAACAAGACTAAGCTTTTGCGGGTTCATCACTTGGTATATCGTCTTCATCGTGGTATATGTTCTCTGCCATCTGCCAAATTTGAAGAATGTTGTCTTCGGCTACACTTGCAACGACCCAGTCTTCACATGGATTCCATGAAAAATCTGAAATTTTACTTGTGTGACCGCCGTGAATGAAGAGCAACTCAGGCGGCCCATCTTCAGCATCCTCTGGTGTTTGCTCTTCATCAATCCTGCAAAAGCAAAATCATCAGCATTACTTGCAATGCAGACAACTGCAAAATTTGACTAATAGGCAAGAACTCTTCAGAGATAAGGACTGATCCACCAGATTTGAGTTTAAGGCACATTTTTATACAGAACCACCTGAACTGTCAATAATCATGGTTCTTACTTCTTCGTTTGTTACCAATGGTCCACTACAGGAAGATGCACAATATAGCAGTATAAAATCCTGAATACACAAAACCTGTGGTACATGCAATTTATAACAGGCCAAGACAAGGAAGGGAAACCTAAGATTTGAAGTACATTAGTTGTATTTTATTGTTATCGTTCTTTTGGCATCAAGAAAGCAGTCAGAACGATGTTCATTATGTGTATGGGAAGATATGATGCACAGCAATATGATTCGGAAACCTGCAGCTCTGTCCTTGGCTCTTATTTGGAAAGAGGGCCCAAACCACGAGGAATGGAAACTTACAGTTTAAGTGAGTTAAATGAGAACAGAAACATATATTTGCAAGGGTAGTGAACTATCATCCATTTCTAACTGAAAACTCTAAACCTTATCTGCCAAATACCATGTAATTGTAAACCCATTCACATTACTACTCAGCTTCTCATTGTAGAACACGCCCTCTTGACGGCTATGCATATTTACTCTAGGTCTTGCTCATCTAGTCTAATTGCACTAGAAGTCATTTGAATGTGATAATACCCTTAAATGTTTACACCTCTCATTGCACTCTGGTACTATACAACATGCTTGACAAGCAACTACTCCTAACTAAATGAAAACCATTCAGAGCAAAGGGAAAAGCGAAGGAGGAGGATGGTTTAAGAACAGACCTGCTAAGATCCCATACCATCAGCCGTCTTCCAAGACAACATGAAGCCAAGATAGTCTCATTCTTCGGATTCCAACCAACTTGGAAAACCTCTTCCCTGTTATAAAAAGCAAATACTTAACTCCACAGATAATAGATGAAATTATACATGTGCAGTATTCCTCAACATGACATGTCAAAATAATACATTCCTTAGAACATGCGGTAATTAAGATAATCCAGCTGAGTCCCAAATATGTTACAAAACAAAAAGAAACACAGAAAGAGTGGGGGAGAATCTTACTTGTGACAGTCAAATGTATGGAGCGCAGTGCTTATCTTCCGCAGATCAAACAGCTTGACAGTTTTATCAGTAGACCCCGTTGCCACAACCCATTCGTTAAAAGGGTTAAAAGCCAAGCAATTGACCTGACACATTGTTATGAACAATAAGTGCTTTGTTAAGATAGACATGTTTTTTTCAAATATCCTCCTGTTAGAAAGGGGGTTTGGCAAGGATCCCTAACTGATAGTGAGTTAAATAAGAGGTAACTCTCTCCTTCCCAAGGACCCCAACCCCACACTTGCCCCACGCAAGTGACCCACTTGGGATTTAAAGCCGGGTCTGAGGTCTCATAGAAGAGCAAGAGCCTCCTTGACCACTAGGCCAATCCAAGTGGGCTAACTATACACATTGTGAACATCAAACTTTTGGACTATTTAAATTACATTGCAACAACAGTCGATAGAAACATGCAAGAGGAAGGCATTTCCTTTCAGAAAATGGCCTGATGACCAAGACAGGATATGTTACGCACTTAAGCTATAAACCCCACAGCTTATGCTATCAGGCAGAAGGGGCCAATTGCCACATGGAGCAGTCTCTAACATCACACAATCCATGTAAGACAGTTTAACACTCACAAATGCAGAATATGATATGCTCCATATAAAAGCAAAAAATAACAAGGACAGCAGAGAGTAGGGCCCAGAAGGAAACATTTGTGAATAATAACCCACCTCGCTCGAGTGAGCTATCACAGATTGAACAGGGTTGGTGGCAGAAGGAGGACGAAGCTCCGAAGATCCCATATAAGTAGGTACTGATCATCTCCAACAGAGCCAAATAAGTACTCATGCCTCAAATGCCATGCTACATCTTCCACAACACCTTCATGTACCTGTGTATGCACATATTTCAAACCACTTTTTTTTATTATTAAAATTAAGTTCATATGTGGCCATAAAAATAAGATATATTCCATGGTCACTTGAAGCATCAAATGCCAAAAATAGGCATTTGAAACCCAGCATTTCTGTCAATAAATGGGTACTTGCACAACACGTTTAGATTTCTGAGCTTAAACACCATCTTTGATATACAATTCAACACATTTGCAGATTGGTGATATGTGTCCATACTTCAAAATAATTTGTTGGATGCTTCAGCTTTTAGTTTGTAAATTTATTTCAAAAATTATAAAAGGAATTGGAGTAGGCTTGAGATGTTAGGTGGTAGGATACAAAATCCAACATAGATGGAAATTTTTACCTTGAATATCTGATTTGCCTCAAGAGCCTTGTTCTTAGGAGTTGCATTAATGTCCCATAAGCAAATTTGAGCATCATCAGAACCACTTAGTAAATGACCGAGCTTGAACTTACTCCATGATAAACCATACCCTTCAGTGCTGTGGCCCCTCAACCTCAAATCAGGACTGCAAGCACCATCTACAGGAGGTTTGGATGGGTGTTTGCTATAATCAAAAACATAAACCTCCGCACTAACTGTTTTGGTGGCAATAATAAATGGATTTTGGGGCATATAACGAGCCCGGTTAACCTCTCCATCATGATTTATTTGCTGGATTATTTGTACCTGTACGCAAAGATTTGTACATTATCAGTTATGATCCTAAAGGAGGAAACCAACATAAATCAGCTCCTACATCAAAGAACATGTACACTATAATATAAGTTTCACAACACAAATATATGAAAAGCATCACAAGTTAAACTATAAACTATAAAATCATGAAGAATCATGAAGAATGATGAACAGTACAACACTATTGGTAGCAAAGATATTACAAAACCATTTTGACATACAATAAATTTGAACAAACCTTTCTATATACAAGTATCCAAATAAACCTAAAATTCTACACAGAAACAACTCGCACTGAAATTCAGATGGTCAATAATCCAAATCCTTGGACGCATCATAGGCTGACATATATAGCAGTTCCATCAAACCAATCAAACTCCAATAGCTGAATCAAGATTCAGCAGCAAATTTATGGCTAGTTGCTTCTGTTAGGAATAAATGCGCACAGAAAAGGTGATAAAAACAACTAGTTAATCTTTTTGTTCAATATTTTTACCTTTTCTTCAGGACTAGTGTAAACCAAATGTTTTTTGGGAGCTCATTTAAGTTCATCATGCTCCCTCGCTTCTCAATGGAGTGGAGAATACAAGGCCATTTTCTTAAGTTAAGAATACTGTTTTAGTGTATTAACCTTATTCGGATTTCATAGAGCATATATTTGCCTTCTTCTTACTGCAGGAGTTCAGATATGAACATGGTAAAATTTCTTTGCTGGTTGTTTATTATGCGTAGTACAGTCATTTATTATTATTAATATAGAACTTGAAAAATTCGACATAAAAACTGATAAGGATTACTTTAAACGAGCCAAGTGTCCTGGCATTTGAGGGATCTGCAACATGTCATTACTTAGTAAATTCAAATCTGGTTTTGCAGGAAGTAGATGTATAGATGGCCAATCTGGGCAGTACTCAGTTATTGCAGGGTATAAGTGGCTGCAAGAAAGACATCACAGGGAGTCTGTCCACTTTTTAACTTGGGAGAAACTAAACATCCCTAGGCACAACTTCATTTCCTGGTTAATGAGCCAGAACAGGATTTAGACTTAGAGAGACTCTTACATTTGAACTATGTTGCAGATAGCAAGAGCTGCTAGTGTGAAGATGCAACGGAGAGTAGAGACCACATCTTCTTTCATTGCAGATTTTCTCAGGAAATTCTGCTATGGATGAAGAAGTGGCTGCAGGTTGATCATTTCCCACAGCAGTGGCAGAGAGGAAGCAGGAAGATTGATTTTATATGGAGGTAAAAGAAATTACATATATGTACACTGGCTTTGGCTGTGACAGCAACGGTGTATGGCATTTGGAAGGAAAGGAATACGAGAATATTCCAACATATTAGTAACTCTGTAGACCAGGTGATTAACAAGATTAGGAATGATATTTGTATAGGGATTGTTCATTGAAAACATTCGTATAGGAGGAGATGTGAGAAGGAGTTGTTGAACAGTGTGAACATTGTACAGTAGCTGGTCTGGTGTGTTTGTTGTACAGGTTTGTGCTTGTAAAAAAATTGTGCCAGTTCTACAAAAAAAGGATTACTTTAAACTTAAACAATTTCAAATACTTTATACATTAGTAAATTCATATACTGAGTAGTAATTAGTTAATAGTTTAATTCTGCATGTTTCTTTCTGTACAACATACACAGGTCTAACTATAGGTGCTACAAATTTAAAAGACTTCACCTGAATAGTGCATTCTCTATCTGACTCAAGTGACAGCAAAAATGGGATTGTGAATACACATAAATAATCTCCATTTGCCAATTTGGTAGCTATAGAAGCTTTGTATTGATGCAATCATGTATTAGATGCACCAACCAAGGTTGAAATCGCACAAAAGAATATTTAAGATGGCCACAGCATAAGAATAAGATGTGCAGGAAAATTCCAAAACTATAATATTTGTGCAGAAAAGATGTCCGGAGATTCACAAGATATTGTTGGTAAGTTTCATAATCAAATGGTGAAAGACTTCACTTTTAAGAATGGATACCATAAGGATCCAGGAATGTGTAATGAAAGTGCACTTCTATGTAGCAATTAATGGGATTAGTGAGGGGTATTTCAGAGGGGCAAGGGGGCTGAGACAAGGGGATCCCCTGTCACCATTGTTGTTTGTATTGGTCATGGAGTATCTGTCAAGATCCATGCAGAAGGAGACACGAGAAAACAAGAGCTTTGGATATCATCCAGAGTGCAAAAAACTAAGGATCACTAATGTTGGGTTCGCTGATGACCTTATAATCCTTTGTAGAGCTGATATGAAGTCTGTACAGATACTAATGGGTGCTTTCGAGCATTTCACTGATGCAACAGGGTTGCAAGCAAATCCACAAAAATCAGAGATATATGTGGGAGGAGTTAAAGAGGAGGTGAAGAAGAAAATTCTGGAGTGTACTGGATTCAAAGAGGGAAGCTACCCAATGAGGTACTTGGGAATACCAATCTCCCCAAAGAAGTGGTCTAAACTGGACAGCAGTGAAATCGTGAAGTGGACACAGGAAAGAGCAAGCAAATGGGGAACACAATGGATCTCCTATGCTGGCAGGTTGGTACTAATAAAAGCAGTGCTGAAAGCTATGGGAAATCATTGGGCATCAATGTTCAAATTGCCACAGCAGATGTTAGACGGGATGGAGAAGGAATATAAAAGGTACTTATGGGGAGAAACTAATGCTGGAAAGACGCTATACTTGGTAAACTCGAACACAGTTTGTTTGGAAAAAAGAGCTGGTGGACTGGAAATTAAGGATGGGGATTTATGAACATGACACTATTATGACGACAACTATGGAATGTGGCTCATAAAAAAAGACACTTTATGGGTAAAGTGGGGGCATGAGAGGTATTTGAAAATAGGTGATATGTGGGAAATGGAGGTGGAGCAGAGGCACCAGAGAACACTTCTACAGCTCAGAGAAAAATATGGGAAGCAATGGATAATGAGTATGAAAGAGTATAATGTAACAAAAGCATACCAATGGCTGCTGGGAGAGAAAAACAGATGGGACTTAGCAGGGCTCATATTGAATAAGTGGAATTATCCTAAACATAGTTTCATCACATGGCTGGCTGGTCATAATAAACAAAGTACAATGGACAGGCTGCTGAAATGGAAGCTGGATGGCAGCTTGGGGCAAGGCATATGTGTGCTGTGCAAGGAGCAAAAGGAAACAAGGGATAATCTCTTTTTCGAATGAAAGTACAGTAGATAGGTAATGAAGAAGCTAGAAAGTGAAGGAAACATGAGAAAAGTACTAAGACAATTGGAGAAAGCAAATGTTGTACAGAGGGAGGAGGCATAAACAGGTATGGAACTGGATATGCCTGAGAATGACTTGTTGCATATATCATATATGGATAGAGAGGAACAATAGAATTTTCAATGGGACAGAAAAAGATGTGAATAGATTATGGCAATGTGTAAGAAATTATGTACAATGTAAAAGTGCAGTTTTGAGGTAGTTAGGGAGAAGTTAAAAGAATATAAGAGGAAGGATGTAGATGGAGTGATGTATTGGTTATTGGCAATATAATTTTACCTTTGGTGCCAAAGAAAAAGAAAAAAAAAAAAGAAAACAAGAGCTTGAGTACAATCGTGGAACTTCCTTACAACAGACCCGAGGTTAAGCCTTGGGGGTTTTTGTACTTGAATTTTAAACGATTACAATGAAGTCTAAATTAATCTAGAGTAAACTAAACTAAAAATTAAGAGCAACAACTAAGAAAAACTGGTAAAAACTAAGCTAAAAGATGGGATCCTGAACTTCTGGTTTAGATTTGAATTCATAGGCTCGAATCCCGAGGTCGAGCGACTGACCGTGGCAGCCAAGATTGCCCGACCATCCAGCTGTCACGTGTTTTCTAGGATTCTCTCAATTAGATAAAATATACTTTGATTGTGATAGCTATATTTGGGCGTGGATCCCGATGTAAAAATAAATGAGGTTGCGCTACCTCAAACCAGGGGTAGGTCAATCGTTAACCTTAACCTTCGTTCTTTGACTTTGACTTCGGGTTGACCGCCAGCTAAGTGGTCGAGCGGCCCTTTGAGGGGTGGTCGCACGACTGCAGACATCAGCCCAAAACTTCTACAAAATTTTCCAATAACGCTTGTCTTTAAAATAGGATCATTTTCTTTAATTTCCATATGATTTATTCGAGTTTTCTTCATTCTTCAAGAAATGACATGTGGAAGTGAAACATCTACCAAATGCGTGAAATCTAGCAGATAAATATACAAAATTGGGGTGAATTAAGGTGAAAGTGCAAGGATTAAACGATAAAAACAAGGGTACAAAGTACCCATATCAGCCTCCATATTCGTCGTGCTAAACTTGCCCAACCACCGAGAACCCCGAACGTCCAAGATCAAGCAACCGTTGGCGGTTACAAGCAGGATAAGAACATCACCTCTTGGCCATTATTATGCTTTCTTTTTCTTCTTTCCCTTGTCCACTATGCCATTACGAGTTCGAGCGTGTGTTGAGTTTGTGGATCAAGATCGCGAGCGAGTCTATGTTCGTCACTTTTTTTGTCCGGCGAAGGTAGAGCTCGGGTTAAATTTTCATTTTAAAGGTTTTCTAAGTTAAATTAGGAGGTTCCAGTCGATTTTGGGGAAGGTCCGAGCTCTTGGCTGGATTCCATGGTAGAATTGACAAGTTTCCGGCTAAGGTAGTCGATCCTTGCGATTGTGGGGAAATTTTAGCGAGACACAGATTATTCTTGGTTTGCTCAATAGTCTTTGAACCATTTAGCAAGTCTTCAGCATTTTCTGAAAAAGCTCTGGTTGGCATTTTTTTCAGGGAGTAGTTTTTGGCGATTGTTCAGTTCGTCTGAGCGTTGTGACTGAATAAATATATTGTTTTGTCTCCTCAGAGTCAGACTTAAGACTAAGTGAGTTTTTGTGATTCGACTAAGCTTCCAAAGCTCGAGCTTTTGTATGTTAGAGGCAAGTACTTTTATAGAGTAGTTGTTTTGTTGGAGCGTTCCCATCAGACTTTCATATTTATGTTTGCTTTGCGGACTTGAATCGAATGTTATTTATATTTCAGTGTGCCCATAAGACTTTCATATTTATGTTTGTTTTGTGGACTTGTATTGAATGTTAATTAATCATTTATGGCATTGCTGTCACTGATATCCTTTTGTAGGTATATATTATGATTGATATTTAGATGATTGACCACATGGTGATAAGATCACCATGTCTCTAACCACTACAAAAAAAACATGAACAGTAACGGAGTAAAACCCGTTGCTGATTATGTGTTACCCATTGCTGATGAGGAACAATAACAGAATCAGCAAGGGTACTATCCATTACTAATTTGGGTCGTTGCTGATTCCATCTGCAACGAGTGCGACGACCAAATCAGTAACGGGTACTATCCGTTGTTGAATCCGTTATTGTTCACCGAAAATCAGCAACGGGTTATCCGTTGCAAAATCCGTTACTATTCATCAAAAATCAGCAACGGGATACCCGTTGCAAAATCCATTACTGTTCATCGAAAATCAGCAACGAGTTACCCGTTACTGAATCCGTTATTGTTCACTGACAATCAGCAACGGGTTACCCGTTGCTGATTCCGTTACTGTTCATAAAAATTAGCAACGGGTACCCGTTGCTGAATTCGGTACTGTTCATCAAAATTAGAAACGGGTACCCGTTGCTGAATCTGTTACTAGTGATCAAAATCAGCAATGATTTTTCTGTTACCGTATGAATTCACCTAATTCACCCACCTGCTCATCTATACAGATATATATTGCTAATTATACTTATTGGATAATAACAATCAGATAATCAAAGTAAATAAGTCAAATGTAAATAAGTAGTCGATATCATATATGTTATCCATCATTCAAACATAAGTACTCCAAATCATTCAAACATAAGTACTAAAATATACTACATTACTAGATATAGTTCGAAGATACTGAATATACTCTACTGAGGCGGAGGAGGCGGAGATTGAGTAAGACCCGCATTATGAGATGATTGATGAGTCATGGTAGCAAATAACTTGTCATATAATGCAAATTTCTCATTGATGGTCTCCATTTGCTCTTTTAGTTGTTCATTCTCTGCAGTGAGAGCATCAATTTTGGCTTGCCAATGAGAATCATCATTCTGCACCTGCACGCGAGTGGTATTATTGTGAGAAGCAACATTGCTGGCATGTGATGATGCGGAAGATGATTGCACTGTGCGACGATCCTTCTTAGAGAAGTACGATCCTCCGAATCCCATGCCATATAGTCTTGACTTCTTGTTATAGCCCCCTGCAGCCTCGAAGAATGCATCTGTCTCATCAATTTGTTCATTCATTAACCTTGCACTCTCTTTAAGTGACCGATAGTGTTCCTGCATGTATAATTAATAATTCACCATGAGGGTGACATCATAAGCTCTTTTAGTTGAGAATCTACTATCTCTGACAAGGGACCATGTGGTTTAGTCACCCAGTTCAACTATCTTAGGCAAGACGACGTATTTCAACTTCTCCATTTGTCCTGGGCTAAGCAATTTCAAGGCATTTCTCATATCCCAACCCTTCTCATTGCTTTGTATAATTTCATGGACCTTGAGATTACTTGGATCGTTGGATGGATATTTGGAGTTAATAGTGTCTCCTAGGTTGGACGGTCTGGTCGAGATCTCCCCAGGAGCCACCAATCATCATATAGATTAATCATCTTACCATCCCTTACAGTCCATTTGACTTTTTCCACAATATTATCCCTTCCCACAATAAGAGTCTTTCAGATCCACAATGCATTAGGACATCTTGCATCCCATAGTTTTCCATTCTGGCCATATTTCTCATTTAAAATCTAATAAACTAAGGAATCTGAGTTTTGTTCGATTTTCCATAATAGGCTCTCTAGGAGGCTCTTATTGAACGTTCAAATTTCCCTTATACCTGGTCCTCCCATCCCTTTTGGCACATATAAAACATCATTCTTTGGCCAATGAACTCCTTTGCTTTGCCCATCCTTCAACCACCTTATTCTCCTCACCATTTTTTTAATCCAATCCACAAAGTATTGGGGAAGAAATAGGGATAGCCGAAAGAATAGACTTTATGAGTGTCAAGTTCCCAGTTTGATTAAGGATTTTTCATTTCCACCCAGCAAGAGCCTTCTCTATTTTCTCCTTGAGGAAATTAAATAGGTCCTTCCTTGAACTCGTTCTAATGTTTGGGATCTCCAAGTATTTACCCGCTTTTGAGATTATCTTGATTGGAAGGATGCCTTCGAAAAATCTGAGGAATCTATGTGATATTGTCGAACTAATGAACCACTCAGACTTGGTGAAGTTGATGCTAAGTCTAGCTTCTGCTTCATACAATATGATGATATCCCTTAGTTCCGCACAAGCTTCCAGATTAAGCTTAAAGAAGACTTCCAGATTAAGCTTAAAGAAGACAAAGGAATTGTTTGCAAATCTTAGAACAAAATAAAAAAAAAAATTACGGGGACTAATTTTGAACGAAACAT
>JAYMSY010000304.1:0-12991 GCA_036897685.1 Monsonia emarginata | reverse complement strand
TCCATTGAGTTCAATTTTCTTAGGTTTTTGTTGATTTTATTGGTTTCTGGGAAATGAGAAAAATGGTGGGTTTTTGGTTTTCTAGTGGTAGAACAATTTGACAGAGAAGGGAAGGGAGAGAAGGGTATGTTGGAGATGGAGGAGGATTTTGATGCAAAGTTGAGACTTGAGAGCAATTCTTCTAATGGTGGTAGGAATGTTCAGAGATCTAAGAGTTTTGCGTTTAGAGCTCCTCAGGAGAATTTTAGCATACAGGATTTTGATTTGGGCAAGATCTATGGTGTTGGCTCCTATTCAAAGGTTTGATTTTTAATTATGCATTTTGATATTGTGTTGCCTGATGTGATTTTGGGTTGGCTTTATTTTTGTTATAGATTAGTGTGTTGTGATGGCTTTGGTGATATTTGTCATGGAGTTGATGTTTTAATAGTTTGATGATTAGTGGCTAATTTGGTTGTCTACATTGAAGTTGTTTGTTTTGATAGCATTTTGGTATCAGCCAATACTATTACCTTGGAGATTTCAGTTTCAAATAGTTAGCAGTTCAAATGGGTATGAGTCTAGGCAAATTTTGTTATTTTGAAGATAATATAGTGACCGTTTTGACACTAACCCAAGGGGCGCTGAAAAGATAGGTTGTTTCCCAGCTCTTCTTTTTGGGTTCTTAGAAGCCATAGAGAAGGAAAGAACAAAAGTTAGAATTTCGTGCATGGTGCTGGTTTTCTTCCCTCAAAACAAGATTATTTTCTCTAGTCTCTACTCGTGCCAGGCTTTGTTGCTCAATCCAAAGTAAGAAGCATTAGTATTATACCTCATACAAAATCAGAATTTTGGTGAACTATTTGTATTTCAGAATTATGTATTGTTTTAGGCTAGTTACTACTTTAAGTCTGTAAAATTCAGCTAGTAGTTGATCTTCATGTCTTCTGATGAGTGTTCTGTACTGGTTTCTAAGTAATTGTAAACCATGCAATGATTCTCCTAGTTATGTGATTGATTGCGTGATACTGTGATGTTTTATTTAGTGTGGTGGAGAACATCCACGATTTGAGAGGGCACTGCCCTGTTACTGTTCATTCTCGATTCTGTTCCTACCCTGCACTTGTCATTCCATCTTCTCCTTGCTTTTATCAAGTAATAATCGAACATCTGTGGTAGAGATCCTTGCTCATTTTGTCGTCAATAATATATTAGTTTGTTTGATCTATTTCAACACTGACATTCATGGATTTCATATTCTGTGTTTGCACACTAATAAGCTTGGCAGTTCAATTATTAGTGTTTCTCTTCCTTTAGATTTACTTTCAATGTCTAAGTCATGGTTTGCCAGGTTGTGAGGGCAAGGAAGAAGGATTCGGGAATTGTTTATGCCTTGAAGATTATGGACAAAAAATTCATCACAAAAGAAAATAAAACAGCTTATGTGAAATTGGAGCGTATTGTGCTTGATCAATTGGACCATCCTGGCATCGTGCGCCTATATTTTACATTTCAAGATACCTATTCACTTTGTATGTGGTCTTTGTCAATATCTCTTCAAAAAAATTTCTTGATCTTTTTTGTATGCTTCACTGGTTTTGCTGATTCGATACAACTTTTGTCTTTTTATTATATTATTAAAGACATGGCGCTGGAATCATGTGAAGGTGGAGAGCTTTTTGATCAAATAACCAGGGTAAGTTTGCACCGGAAACCATATTGCATGTGCAGTTAATGCAGTTATAAGCAAGTTCCTTCTTTTCTTAAAACATTTTTCTTGTCCAGTCTTTTTATCATGCAATCCTATATTTTCAAGCAGAACTGAACCATTTTGATTATCAGTGGTTGTGTGTCCACGCTGTATTTTTACTGATCATTATGAAACCAATCCATCCATTTTGTCTCTTGTTTTGTGGTCTACTATTCAATGCACAATTTCAGTAGTGTGTTGTGTGTGCTGGCTTTACAGCGTATGGAGTTCACTGTCCAATTGATTCTTACATGCAGAAAGGTCATTTGCCGGAGGATGAAGCTCGGTTCTATGCAGCAGAAGTTGTAGATGCTCTTGAATACATTCATAGCATGGGATTGATACATCGGGATATTAAGGTATGTTTCTTTTGGCTTCCCTGTCAGTCATTTGCGTGAAATCATGCTAAACGTTCCTGTGATGGCAGCCAGAGAACTTGCTTCTAACTTCGGAGGGACACATCAAAGTTGCTGATTTTGGCAGTGTTAAGCCTATGCAAGATAGTCAGATTACTGTCCTTCCAAATGCTGCTTCGGGTAATATTAAAATCCCATAACGCAAGCTATATTTGATATCTCCTTGAGCCATTAGTTTAGTCTTCTCTTTATATGCCTTGTGCAGATGATAAGGCTTGCACATTTGTGGGGACAGCTGCATATGTCCCTCCAGAAGTCCTCAATTCTTCCCCTGCGACTTTTGGGTAAGGGATTTCCTCTTTTTTCTTAAGTTTTGTTCTTGTTATTCATGTACAACGCATGTTGTATGACATTTATTTATTTATTTCTGTTTTATTTTCCTTAAACATATTTAAACAGAAATGACCTCTGGGCACTTGGCTGCACCTTGTACCAAATGCTTTCAGGAACCTCCCCTTTCAAAGATGCAAGTGAATGGCTTATATTCCAAAGAATTATAGCTAGAGATCTAAGGTTTCCAAATTATTTTACGGATGAAGCTAGAGACCTCATTGACCGGTTGTTGGTAAGCTACAAATTCATGTTAGCTTCATTTATGAGCATCATGTTCTACTCAATTTATTCGAATATTTCTTCTTAAAGTTATGTACTGTATTATCAAGTTTTTAAATCTCTACGAACTTTGGAATGTAAGTTTTTCTTAGGTTCATTCTCATGTTATGTACAAATGATTATCTTATTTTTCCTTTCTGTTAAAATAGAACTTTGTTGTTTAATATTGCTTCAGCAAGTACAAAGTTCGAGTATTTAATTTGCCATGCAACAATGACACAGGATGTAGAGCCCAGCAGAAGACCAGGGACTGGACCTAATGGTTATGCTTCACTAAAAATGCATCCTTTTTTCAAAGGAATTGATTGGAAGAATCTACGAACGCAAACCCCTCCTAAAATTGCTTTGGAGCAAGTGGTGAGTCGATGATATTAGCTTTCTTTAAATATTCATATCTGTACCCTTTCCTTATCTAGTTAGATGTTTCTTAGAAACCCTTCTCTAGTGATTGTAATTTACCTAAGAACGATAGTTGAATGTTTTCTCTTAATTTAATAGGCCCAACACATTGAAGGTGAAGACGGTTCTGATTCTTCATGGAACCCCTCACATGTTGGGGATGGTTTAGCTAGACCAATTGAGGGAAACGGCACAACATCTTCTGAGTCGCCTGGTCACATAACTAGGCTTGCTTCAATTGATTCCTTTGATTCAAAATGGTAATGGCAGTATACTCAACTTTATTTTTAATTTTATATTTCCTGTCAAATAGCCTTTCCATTCTTTTCTGTGCAAAGTCTAATAAGTTGTATAACTCTTTGCCTCTAATGAGTTCTAAAAACTAAAACGTGCCTAGAGAATATGGTTTTGAATTGGACCATGTTGTGTCGCTTTTCACTTGCACAGATGAATTTCAAATCTCTTGGGATTTAGACACTTTTTTTTGATACAAGCACATTCACATTTTTTCATATGCAAGCACGTGGATGTGCATGTTGGATTATGAAATAAAGTTTGGTTTGAATTTTGATACAAATATCTATCTTCGTTATTGCCACAACATGCTTTTTTTGGATAAAAAAACTTGGGCAAGCGTAAGTATGTAACATGTTCATTGCACTCGAACCCTTATTCTAAGAGTGATTTGAATGTCTTACTGTCAAGCATTTCCATTTTCATATTGTAATATTTTGTGCCATTTCCGCATATTGTTTAGGCGGGCATATTTAGTATTTCTTCAAGCCCACCTACAATGTAATGTAACTATTTCATATGACATGGCTTAACAGGCAACAATTTTTGGAACCTGGAGAATCTGTTCTTATGATCTCGATGGTGAAGAAAATTCAGAAACTAACAAACAAGAAGGTGCAGCTTATTCTCACCAACAAGCCAAAATTGATATACCTGGACCCGGCAAAACTGGTGGTAAAAGGAAATATAATTTGGTCTGACAATCCTAATGACCTTAGCGTCCAAGTGACAAGCAATTCTCATTTCAAAGTTTGTACGGTGCGTACTCCCTGCAGCTATTCTGCCCCCTATATTATTATTAAAGCAAGCATATAATAGTACCATGAGACTTTTGGATAAACATTCGTGCATGTTATGTGTGATCTGATATCAAAGCACCATGACCTTAGGTTATGTGTAGACCTCGCTGATATTATTTTTCTCTGTTTTGTTTTGTGCAGCCAAAGAAGATTTTGTCGTTTGAGGATGCCAAACAAAGAGCCTGGCAGTGGAAGAAGGCAATTGAGGCACTTCAGAACAGGTGAATCCTGCTTGGTCTAAGATGCATAGATTCAAAATGTTATAGTGAAACATGTGGATTATTAACATTTTTCACCATCCAGAGCCTTCCCCAAGTTCCACTTGTTGCTGAAACTGAAATATACATAGGAAGATTGTTATTTTTCATCTGAGCTCCATTTGTTCGATAGAAGTCGCTAATTTTTTTCTTTCTAGGGGAAGATTATCATCATGACAACTTCCTTAATGTATCAAAAATTACCTTTGAATGAAAGTTGGTTACTACTGGCTAAGAGTAAGACTTATTGATTTCGATATTGTTACAATATGTACCATTGTATTAACGGTTAATTTGATAGTTGTTGTGATTCATGAGTGATGGTAAGTTGTTTTTATGTAATTTGGGACATGGATGGACATTGTTGATCGTGCTATTATTACTGTAAAGACAATTAGTGAAACCAGAGATTACAGTGAGTGTTACATGGTGAGGTTTCTTGAATCGGTTGGAAACGGGACTATCTTTGAGTTTGGTGTGCACATACAAGAAATTACCTCCGTCATCGATATTTCTAATAAATAAATATCTGTCTTTACCATAAAAAATATGCCTACTTGCATCATACCGAAATAACTATTTGTATCAATATGCTTAATTACTCAACATTTACTATTCAAATTCATAGGTAGGAAAAACAAACAGTTTTAAATATTAAGATTCAAAGATGACATTTTAATATTCAAATATACATTCAGATTGCAAAATCATAATCTTAAAAATAAAAGGACAAGCCCTTAGCCATGTTTATGGTAATTTTTTAGACATGCTAGTCAAATGGTTTCTTCCTCTTCTGTCAATAGCCAATTCAATGCAGCTTTTGGAAAGACAAAAAGCTCTACCTGTTGGGATTTGGCCAAAACGCAGCAGATTTACAAAAAAATTTCATCCAAATCCCACAAAATAATCTATCCATAATTCTAGTTCAGGAGGATTAGAAAAAATACCTTGAGAAACGTTTGCTCCTTTGAAGAAGATGAATATGTGAAGATCCTAGTTCCAACCCTTGCTTCAACTCTAGAAGATGGCCTTCAACAACCTTCTTCTTCCTCTTGCTAGTGAGGAGGCAAGATGGTTGATCTCTCTCAAGAACACTCTCCAACTCTTGAAGACCTTCAATCTGACTTTTCTCTCTTTTCTCTCAAGACCCAAGAGCTAGCATGTCCATTTAATGACCATCCAAGGGTCTATTTATAGAGAAAAGTGCTGAAATATCGTGCATCAGCAGAGTTGGTTCTGTCCGAACCAACTTAAGGGAGCCAGAACCAAGAGCCATAGCTTTGGTTTGATTGGTTCATCGAGGGAAGGATTGATCCTAACCAAGCTTCGTTTGCCGCAGGAACAATTGATTCAAAGTCTCAAACTTTGGTTTGCAAAATGGACATATCCAAAATGGTGATTTTCCTTTTCTTTTTTAGGTTCTCCAAAGTAGGAAGAGTATTGTGAAATATCTTCCAAAGAAAAGGCCAAGAACAAACATTTCTCCAATCTAGCTATCTTGTCAAATCTCCTTGAAATGCATTTGACATGGGAATAACATACAAATTTGACAGATAAGATGTCATCCTTAAATTGGTTCCAACAAAGAGAGTCCTTGGGAGAGGACATTTTTTCTTAGATGAAATTTGATAGCTTTTGCAATTTTTCCTCATTCCAAGATTTCTTATGATCATCAACCAAGAAGTGAACTCTGTCATCTTTTGTAAATGTCATATCATTTCTGATCCATTTCTAGTATTTCAAAATCCGAGTTGTTCTTTTATCCCCCATAAACCAACTAAATTGTTGTCTAATCAACTACATACCTTTTTTAATTCTCTGCCACATCCATGGCCCTTTGGAATTCTTCAGATCTTGCTCCAAACAACTAGTTTTGGCATACTTAGGTTGCAAAGCTACCACATAAGTATATGAGTTATTCAAAATTCTCCAAACTTGACCGGTAACAATGGTCAAGGCAGTGCTTCATACTTTACACATCTATTGGGCTTCCATCTACATGTTACCTAAGCAGGTCCTAGATCAAATTGAAAGTAGATGCAAAGAGTTTTTATGGGGAAGAAAGGAGGGGAAGAGAGCAACATACCTGGTCCAATGAGAAAGAGTGTGCAAAGATAAGAAGAGAGGAGGTTTGGGGATAAAAGATTGTAGAACTATGAATATGGCTCTAGTGGCAAATCAACTGTGGGATATTGCAAGTAAAAAAGAAAGTTTGTGGGTGAAATTAACTCATGAGCAATACATAAAACAGGACATTTGGGATATGGAAAGCAAACAACACTACTCGTGGCATTGGAGAGAGATCCTGAAACTGAGAAACAGATTCTCCAAAGGTATCAATGGCTGGCTGAGCAGGGAGATAGATGGGAACTTGTAGAATTGGTTCGGGACCCAAAGCATAGTGTAATTGCCTGGCTAGCCTGTCATGACAAGTTGCTTACAAAAGGAAGGATGAAGAAATGGAACATAAGGGGAATAGATGAAAGATGCAAACTATGTGGCACACATGAGGAAAATAGAAACTATCTGTTTTTTTAATGTGAATTCAGTAAAGAACTGTTGGGTATGGTGCTGACAGGAATGGGAATGAAAAAGGTCCTACTGAAATTCATCAGGTGGACAAAGCAAATGATACACTTGGGTAGAAGAAGAAAAATATGTAGAAACACCATGTACCTTGCTGTGACCAGTGTGATTTATTATATATGGCAAGAGAGGAATACAAGAGAATACAGAAATGAGCATATAAATGTAAAGGAAACATGTATATAGGTTCAGAGAGATATCATGTATAGGATGCAAGCAGTGAAAGTCAAATAGTTCAGTTTTGTATAGGAGAAGTAGGTGGAGCTGAGACAATTTTGTATTGGTGTGGTTGGTTGAGATGATTGGCAATAAATTTTTTTCCTTTTGCCAAAAAAAGAAGTTAGAGGTTGAAAGTTATAGGGTTCATTATCGAACACAAAAGGGAAGAAGATAAAAGAAGAATTAACAAAGGGGGTGAAAAAGTCCCTAAAACTCGATACCCAATCTCTTAATCCACGAATCCCTAGTGTTCTCCACTCGAAATTGCTCTAAAAGACTCCCAATAAATTCATATTAGAGGTTTGAAAGTGTTCTACCCGATCCTCCCTAAAAATAAAACCTAAAACCTTTAAATAGGAGGTACAAACTCGAGCCCAGATTTAATTTTTGCGAGTCATTCTTGGAGGACTATTTTGCAAGTCCGGCAACCTAACTGTCCTGCAGTTTCCTTTGTGTTGTTTCTACTTGGGCCAGACACTCTGTTGGCCCTCAGGTCTAATGTACTACACCCCCGCGAATAGTTTTGAGATGAACCACCTAAGTAAGAAGGTCTGATGAAGGTTAGGTATGGCGACCTAACCTTAAAGCTTGCTTTTGAAACGCTTTTGCTTAGGTCAAGCAGACTATCTAACATCAGGTCTGTCAACCTGAGCTCCGCAAGGCCTGCTTTTTTTTGGGTGTTTTTCACCACTCCAAGCTCTCTTTTGCGCCTCTGATTCAAGATACTTGTCATCAAAGACAAAACACCTCAAATCCAATAAAAGGGTACTCAAAGATAAGAGAAACAACCAAATATGATGGATACATGATGCATAAAAGACAATTATTATGACACATAACGAGATCTTAACCTCAAAAGCACTATAATTTTTAGCTATTTCAATAATTCGAATGTCCACCAAATTTCTAGCTCCAAACCACATACCTCCACTTCTACCCATAGCATCATAACCCCAACTTTTAACAAAATTAATGCCTTGCAATTTAATTTTATCCATATTGACATCACAATAGTCTCGAAAAGAAAAAGTGATGAGGGGTCACATTTTTGGACTAGAGGTTTGATGAATTGAACGTAAAGGCTGACACAACCTTCTACTGTTCCAACCTTAAGACAATATTACTTCAGAATAGACCATTATGAGATAATCTAATTACAACCCTCAACAAGATTGCAAAAGTAGGTATATATGGGATGTCAAGAAAAGAGATGTCTATCACATGTTCATGGTGTGATAAATTTTAGGTCATTAGATCATGCATAGCAAGTGAATGTGATGGGTCTTAGTTAGGTAGTCCAAGCTAAGCACAACCGTTATTATCCACACAACACCATCATTTGTTTCTTCCTCTACATCACCATCATCAACACAACACCATCACCAAAAGACATTTGTTCCTTCCTCGTCATCATCACCACAACACATTTGTTCCAACCTCTACATCACCATCATCAACACAACACCAGCAAAAACCAAAGATAGAGAGAGTGAATAGAGTGAGTAGGTCAATACTGAATACCTACCATTTTTTCCGCAAATCTCTCTCCCCAATTTCCTAAATTTCCTAATTACCAGTCTCATCTCAACAGTCCACACCCATCAAACCTTAACCACCATATTTAAATCCCATTTCTTTTTTTTTTGTGCTAAAACATAAGAACTTCATTAAGAGAAACAAACATACAACATCAACTAGATAACACATACATAGATTAAACCACTTTAAGCAAGGGGCCTAAGACACTACTGTTTAAACTAACCTTACTAACATGATCAGGATCTGATTTAAGCCTTTTGCTAAAGGTATCTGGTGAGAGGAAGGAAACAAAGTTGAGGTCTACCTTACTCTTTCGGCGGTCTTGCTTCGAATGAACCTTGTTGAGAACAAACCTATCTTGAGGCTTGAAAGCTGGAGTAAACCTGTATCTTTTGTTGCCACTATTCCTATTATGCACCTGTTTGCTCTCCTCCTTGCTGGCTGAAAAGATTTTGCCCATTTCCTTCTCTTCTTAGTTTCCAGGAGCAAACCTGCACTGGTGAGTGGACTTCTCATTGCTGTGACTAACTTGGTTTTGGTTGGACCTTAAAGCATCGAAGCCACGATTTCCATAGTCTTGATCATTAATCTTCCCAAACTGAAAGCTAGGAGAGAGTTCTTTCCTTTCAAACACCTTTGCACCATTGGAGAGAGACTTATGTCCACGAGGAGAATCTGAATGCCCTTTCTTTCTGTAACTTTGGAAGTAAATTCGAAGGTTGGAGGAGTGGTCGTTCTAAACTTGACTTGATTTGTTAGAACACCTTGAGTTTGAGTGATTACGTGACCCACACTTCGAGCATTGAAGCCACTGCTTTTCCTTTCGAAACTGTAGCCATAACTCTTGTTCCTCACTAAGTCGAACTAAGAAACTTAGTCTATCTGCATCCTACATTTTATCTATTTCCACAGACTCCAACATCTCTTTGAGAGGTTTTTTTCCCAAAACCTTATTTTCTTTCATAAGCTCCAATAGCTGGATCTTGAAGACTTCAATATTTTTAGACATCTCCTCTATAGTTTCATCCTGCAATTTCCTTGCTCGCTCAGACTCTAATAGGTGAGTTTGAAGTCTGTTAATCTCCTTATGTAACTTGTCCACTTGTGTCACACTTGATCTGGCTTCCTTATGCTCTTCTTGGGCACTCTTTAATGTATTGAGTTGATCCTTTAATGTCTTATTTTCTTCCTCAAGGGAAGAGATCAACTCCT
Source organism: Monsonia emarginata (assembly GCA_036897685.1). Taxonomy (NCBI): domain Eukaryota; kingdom Viridiplantae; phylum Streptophyta; class Magnoliopsida; order Geraniales; family Geraniaceae; genus Monsonia; species Monsonia emarginata. Next base: position 2,928 of record JAYMSY010000304.1, on the reverse strand, counting down.
TCTGTGACTTGAGCTCTTTAACTCTATTTTTGAGTGATATATTGTCCTTCTTCAATTCCTTGATCTCCGATTGCAGATCGCTGAATTCCTCCTTACGGGACTTAAATAAAAATAACTGCATTATCAGGGATTCCTCCTCTGCAGGTGACAAAGGTTTAATAGGCTGCTCTAAATTTTTCCTTCCTTCTTCAATTAAGTTGTTTAGAAGGTCCATGGCTCAGCAAATTAAGCTCTAAAACCCAGCAGTACCAGTATAGACCACTACAAAGTCTCAGGGAGCAAAATACACCGTAAGAGCACCAAAGCACGACACACCAAATTCACAAATACCTCAGACTTGGAAATCAGATCCCACCAACGACACTAAGCTATGTATGAAACCTAACAAATACCGGGAAATAAAAACACCAATATAGAGGAGAGAGAGGGACCTTGGGCGCTGGACGAACAATCTTTGCTGCCAATACGGAACCTCTTCAAGCAACGGCACAAGAAAGTCGAGGACTTGGAACCGACCAATTGGAGTCAGAAACACCTTCAATCGCTTGAGGAAACCGTCAAACACGACGAACCAAAATCAGATCTTCAAAGTCACAAGAGTCCCAAACTCAAAACCTCATTGACCTAAAATTGAAAGAAGTAAAGGCACAAAATGAAAGATTACTATGGAAGAAGGATCAAGGGGCCACCATTAACCGGTTATGAAGAAGAAAGGCTGCAAAACGGTGGCCCCCTGATGAATCGGCGCTGATGAGATTGGAACTGGGTTGCGTTTTTTGTACGCAGGGAGAGAGAAAAGAAAAACATTATCTCTATCTATCTCTGACATCTCTGTTCTGTTTGGTCAGCGAGAAAATTGTGAAGAGCCCATAAAAGACCATTTGAGAGCTGAAAATGGGTCTCGTGAGGTCACTCCTGTCAACTGCTAAATCGAAATCGAATTTGGGTCTTATCTAATTTCAGAAACAAGGATCAAAATCCAATTTTTCTTCAGAGACCTCTCATCTGGGTTTCTTGATTTTCGATCACGTGAAGAGAGAGCTCTGTTTTTTGTTTTTCGCATCCTCTGTGTTCCAAATTCTCGATTGATCATTAATGTTCACGTTTTCGACCAAAAAAAGAGAAACCCAAAAGAAAAGAAAAGAAAATGGATAAAGGGTCTGGATTTTCTTGCGGAATCTGGGAGAGAGATGCTGAGAATCGAAAGCTCCAGGTGCACAGAAATGGAAAATGCAAGAAAATGCTCTGTTTCGGACAAGAAAAGAAGAGAGAGAGAGAGAGAGAGAGAGAGAGAGAGAGAGAGATTGACATTTGTGAGACCAAAAAAAAGAAACCAGACTCTAATGTTTGTTTGGATTAGTGTTTGTGTTCTTGTTATTGTTATTGTCCATTAACATAAGGAAAAAAACAGAAAATCCGGGTTCTTGTTTTTCATTTTCTCGAGAAACAAACAGAAAATTTAACTCCAAAAAAACCAAAACCGGAAAAGAAGAACATTCCAATTTTATCTGTCAAGTATACACCTTGTCTTAATTTTGCCTCCATAATATGTTATTTTGTTTTCGTTTAATCTTCAAATATGTTTTTGTGTGAATTCAGTCTCTCAATTATTTTTTTTCTCTCAATTATTTTTTTTTTGGTTTAGATTGCCGAAAATGGTGGCCGTCAAGAAACTATCTTTTTGTTCTAGCATTTGGATGTCACCACTGCGGGTTTTGTCGGCTGGCACAAGAGTAGCCAAAATTGACATCGACCTTCATGCAGCTCAGCGAGCTCTAACCCTCTCTAAAGTTTATTTTTAGTAAACAAAAAAAAATTGTAACTCACTGAGCTGCAAGTCATGCCATCAAAAAGTAGCAGCCTTCTACTACGGGAAACATTGTCATGAACAATTAAGCTTAGACTTACTACACCTAAACTAAGTTGGTCCAAACCAATCTTGGCTCATACTTCCTAACTAACGAAAATTTATATCTGGTGGGATGACCCCAGAACCTTATACCGCTAAGCCAATTTTGTCGGTTAGTCCCTTGAGTATTTTATTTGTTCCAGTTCAACCCCTCAAATATATTCATGATCCAATTTATACCCTAAATATAAAGATTTCAATTAAAAATTTATCGTATTTAGTGAACTAAATTGGAATAAATATGTTTCAAGAATTTAATTGAATATCCATATACATTGAAAAAAATTCATTTTCACGAAAACAACAAAAAGAAATGTCATTTTATATACTAAATTATAACATATTCAGAACAAAAAAACCGGGACAGGGAAATGCCAGAGAGAGAAAGATTTAGCTTTTTTTTTTGTTCATTGTTAATCGAAATGTTTGGTTCTTTGTAGACAAAAAAAAGTAAAAACTCACACAAAGCCCAATGACTCTGTTTCCAAAACAAGAAACAGAGCAACCAAGAAACAGAGAGTGTCTCTGTTTTTTCTTCTTTTTTTTATTTACAAAAATCAAGAAAAAAGTAATAAAAATTCAATCTTTTTCACTTATTTTCACAATTTAATCGACACCCACTAGTTTAATTAAGCTTTATTGTTTAATTATTATTCTGGGTATTGAGTAATCGCTTTCGATCTCTCTCTCTCTCTTCCTCTCTGTTTTTATTAGGTCTAGTTGGTGGCTATTTTACAGAGAAACAGAGAGGCTCTGTTTTTTTCTCTCCCTCTCTTTATTGTGGTTTTCAGTAACTCTCAACCACTATTTATTAATGGTTTTGGAAACTCTCAATGGCCTAATTATGCAAATGGGTCATATAGTGTGTATGTATATATACAGTTGTGTAATTCAATTACTCCTATACACAGTGTGTGTGTGTATATATAGTTATGTAGTTTTTTTTTTTTTGGTATAAACCCCGAGGTGATCCTGATCGAGCCCGCATAGCGTCGGCACTTTTAAACCTTAAGCCACAA
>JAYMSY010000303.1:0-13000 GCA_036897685.1 Monsonia emarginata | reverse complement strand
AGGACAAATTTAATTGTACAAATGTGCTAAGTTCATGTCTTTAATTGTACAAATTAAAAGTTCGTGTCCCTATTTGTATATTTAACCATAGTTCACGTCTTTATTTGTACAAATTAAAAGTTCATGTACCTATTTGTACATTGAATCATAATTCATGTCCCAAAAACATGTTTTTCTCGATAAACATCCATATACATTGTTTTCATAATAATTATTATTATTATAAATTATCACGTGCATTGCATGGGTTGCCTATTTGGATGAGCATACTCATTCTCTCCAAGTTTGAAAATGAAGCAACAGAGTGGGAAAGTGAAATGTTGGGGGAATATCTGGAGACTGAGAGAGTGGGTTTCCTTTTCCTCGTCATTTTCTCAAAATTAAGGGAGAAGTTTCCATATTGGTGGACTGGTTTGAACTCACCGTTCAAAGTTAATAAATATTAATTGAAACAAACATGTTTTTTAAAAAATAGTTACCTTAGCGGATTTTATTTGGAAGTCCAATTTGATGGGCATTATAGAACTTGAACTATGCGAGTGGGAAAATTCTTCTCCAACTCATGCTTCTAAGACTATTTTTCTCCTTGTTTTAATGTGCGTAAAATTTAAGAATTTTTATTTTTGTGTTCAAATTTCGTTATCGGTCCTTCTTGAATTACTATATTTCCAATTCAACTCAATTACGGAGGGATAAAGTTGATAATTTATGATAAATTTATTATCTAAAATAAAAATTAGACATTTATTTTGAAATAGATTAAGTATATAAGATAGTATGATTTGTGTGAACTAATATTTTAGAGATAGTTGGACATTCACAATGGTGGTAATTCCTTAACAAATGCTAAAGTATGTCAGGCAAGAGATTGTGGTAGACTGATAATTGAAAAGCATAAGGGCATTTCTAATGGGAGAAGAGAGAAGGCAACTGTCCTCCACTGTTATGTGGGTCCCACAAAAAAAATTAAAAGACAGTTAGTTATGCAACGAGACATTTGAGGCAGTTGGTAGGTCGACGACCCAAATACTTTTTAAATTTTTTTGGTTGAAAAATCACATGGAATAGTTAGGTTGCCGACCACCATTTTCGCGTGGCGTACAAATCTTCTCCGACTGCAACAGCCACCCCCTTCTACCATTTACATGGCCTAACAATGGTATGATTATTTTATTCATACCCTATACCAAATTTCTTCTGCAGTTCTACCGTTCAATTATCAACAAATATCCGATTGCATCACAATCGTTTGTTACTTGGGGTAGCTTTTCAATCATTAGTTCTTGATATTTTTAGTTGCTCTGTTAAGCATCATTGTGTGAATCCTCTAAGATTGCGGCGTGGTTGTACCCTCCAACAACCTACAAGGTCGAGGAACATTTGATTCGGCCAGATTAAAGACCCACCCCCACAAGATGTTACATATACATTTATCCCCAGAACAGGTGTACCAATAGGCTACGTTGCCAGGATAAGTAGCTAACCCTTGAGTGATTGAATATAGCAGGAAGATTCCAACATCAACGTCATGGGCCGAATTAGTAGCCATTGGGCCACTCATCGAGAGTGTCCATTTTTATATTTTACATTAAAGCCAAATTATAAATTTGGGCCTTTTAGTGCCTAAAGAGCCCGTAATAGCATTAGGCTCGTCCTGCAGATAAATTGTAGAGAATCAGAACATCCCAAACAATAACACAAAAAGTCTATCTAAAACAGCGACAACAATATTATTCCGAAAATCAATCCCATAAGAATCCCTACAACTCCTTCCACCAAAATATTTTCTTGGAAAATAAGCAAAAAAAGGAAAGCAAACAATTGGGCTTAAAACTTATAGTTGCAGCTTCCATCATCACTCCTAGCCGTCGGGTCGAAGTTCTCTGCACCCGGGTCGGTGCAACCCTCCGGAACAGGAACATTCACTTGCTGGGCTGCTTTGCCTGCATTTCCCACACAACAATAACAAACAAGACTTAGTTCCTAGGAACTGTGATGACTGAAAATGTGAGAACTTAACTGCCACCTAATTGTTATTCTTATCATGTGCTAACTAAAAGTAGATGCAAACCTCCCATCAAGGCCTGCTGAGACAGGATCTAACCGTAGAAAGTTCCTCGCTTCATGGCATCTTCGTTCGCGTCACCAAGAGCAGCTTCGCTCAAGTACTTGTCGGCTAATTGAACTCTCTTCACGTTCTCTTGCTCCTGCACAAGCATGTTTCCATACTCCAACAGCTTCTCCAGGGTCATCGTGGGCTGCTCGAATGTCGGGGGTCCTTCCTTTGAGTTCACAAGCTTCTTCCCAATGTCCTGAACTCCAACTCCTCCGATCCACTTCCTCACCTCATCGTCGTATACTCTGGCCCTCAGGGCACCGAAGAAATCTGTACAAAACATACACACAACAAACAGTTATGTTAAAGCCTATTTCTGATCTGTGTCATAACTCATAACATAACTAATATAATTGTTCCATCATCTGTCAACTTATGTTTTTAGTTGAGTTGATCTCTGGTAGTTTGAAACATTTTTTTGAAGTCATTATGTTTATGGAGATAGATGCTTTACCGATGGATTGGCCAGGGAATGCATCGACAAGCTTGACAACGTCGTCTCCTTCAATCTTGTCAGTCTTGAATATACCAGTGCAGACTCCAATACGGTCCTCTCTGGTGGGAGCCCAGTAGAACTTCTCCATACGTCCATCACGGATGAGAGGAGCATACAATGTTGAGAAATCGTTACCAGTGACTATGATGGGGACCCGGGGGTTCTCCTCCTTGTTGTACATACCGGGGAGCTGGACATTTGTTGGGTTATCAGCTATGTTCATGAGGGTGGCGTTGACCATCTGGTTGTTGACAGTGTATTGGGTGGTTCCTCCCATTCTTCCTGCTCCTGCGTCAAGATCGTTGATGAAGAGGGCGCACATCTTTCCCTTCCTGATGATGTCAGCAGCTTCACGGTACCTTTGCCTGATGAGCTTCGCGGGTTCTCCTGCATTCCCACTTTCCAATTCTCCAGCACTCATCATGATGGGGCTGAGATATGACATCAAAACATAAGCGTCAAAAGACTCAAAACTACCATCACGGAATTGGAATTACAAGTTCATCTAACAACAAATTGAACATAAACTCACTTAATTCCCATCTTGGCAAATACAAGCTCACACTGGAAGGATTTACCCTGTCCTTTGCCTCCCCAGATACCAAGAATGAGTGGAACCTGCAATGAAATTGCAAAACAAGAAAATCATCAGTCAAAACATACGATTTTAGCATCAACATATAGAAAATGTTAGTCATAAACTAATTGTGCATTTGTGCCATACCTTGATGTTAGGAAGGGTCATGAAGTTCTTGGTGATGTGAACAACAAGCTTGTCCATGAAGGCGGGAGCAATGTAGAAACCGTCCATGTTGTTGTCCAAGTACCTGAAACATCAATACATTAGCACCAATGATCAAAACCAAAATTTAAGAGACCAAAGCAAAATCATAAGTAAAATAAGTTTACTATCAGCTTGTGTTTGATTGATCTTACTGGCGAAGTCCAGTGCTGATGTAATCATAAGAACTCATGATGGCATAGTGGGTTCCAGCACCGGTGGGGGCTTGGAAGAGGGTGTCAACCATACCCTTTCCTCTGGTGATGTCCTGTTGGTCATCGGACACATCATAGGCAAGACCCCTCCATTTGTCTTCGTTCTTCTTCTCATCAGCATCACCTGCGGCTGCGCGAACCTTGAAGCTACTGGATGATATCTTGGGGCCAACAGATCTTGAGTTCAACTTCTTCGAGCTGGTGCCCAGGAAGGAAGAACTTGGAAGTGAAGCTCCATTGTTTGAGCCATTGAAGCTCAACTGTGTAGAAGATGCACACCCAAATAAACCACACAATTCAAATGAAGCCCAAAATTACAACAAAACCATGCTTCAAGAATCATATACCACAAATTCAATCTTGTTCGGTAAAAGGAATCAGTACTCCATATTATACACAGCAAAAACACTATAAAGTTCGAATTTACTTGTATTAACTTTAAGTAGTGCATACGTTGTTAACCCTGTGTGTAACTGAACTCACATGCTTCTTAATTTAATATAATCATCCCATCTAGGACCAAAAAAACCACCCCAAACTCTTTATTGTTCAAACAAAGAGAGTAGAACTATAACATACGACAGGAAATGTAAAATAGTCCTAATTTATCGAAGATGGTATAAAATAAGTGCAAGGTTCGCACTTTTTCCCTGTACAATAGTAGTGATCTCTCCGTCCCAAAAATGAGTGCCATATTTATTTGACTTTTAACAAATATTAGATTAAGGATAATAAAATTGTCTTGATTTTCTATACATGTCCTCGTATCATCCCATATGCTAATTCATTCATTTTGGACACCATAATTTGGGGTATATACTTAAATGGGCAATTGACAATTGTACACACACATAAATTACAATTAAGATCATACACGGGACAAGAAAGCAAGAGTAGAGTTATGCTAAACACGTGATTATGTGAAACCCAGAAGTAATAAATGCAAGAAAACAGCACAAAAACTCGTGAACCAGCAAGAATTCAAGAAAAGCTAAGGATAGAGAACTCACAGGAACTCTGTTGACAGCACCAATGGTGGACACTGAGGTGGCCATGGGAGATTGGAGCAAAGAAGAGATCTCAAACACAGAAGAGTTGGAGAGCTGCGCTCGAATGTCGAGTGGCCTGGAAGTAATGAGTGAAGATCAAGACTTATAGTGGATTGTTTGAGTGAACAGAAATGAAGATAGTGAAGATTGGCTTGTAGAGTTCTCTAACGGCCACACAATCAAGATTGGCTGGTCTCCACGTGGCAGCAGGAGTGTGCTTGAGGCTCTGTTTCTCAAGCCTCATTAATCACTAGTCATTTTGAGGTTAAAATTTGAGCATTTCTCTTCTCCACAAAAGCTAAGGTTTTGTCACCACACAAACACAAGCTTGATCTTGCTTACAATCTCCAACTCTAATTGGTCTGTCTTATAGTCTACAGTGTCTTTTCAAATCAATATGCTTAAAGATGAGGTGAATACAATGTTTGTGATTCCCCTTTAATATTTAGTTAAATATTGTGGTAATTATTGGTTCATTTGAGGAATTTCAGGGTCCCATGACATGCACAACCTATACTTTACTCAATTTGCTTGTTTTCTTTTTCTCAAAGACTCAATAAAGCTTGCAAATTTTTCTATGGCCCTGAACCTGGCTTGAAGAGTGTTTCTAAAGTTTTGTGATTTGCTTATCATTTTGGTCTTAATATGAAGAAATTTGGACCTCAAATTGGGTGATGGGATGTGAGAGGGTCTGGTAGTTGAGAAAGACTTACCCACAAAAGCCCATAATATATATTTCTTGGGCCATAGGAAGATGTGAATGTGTGGACAACAATGTGGCAGCCCATGGTCCCCAGCTTTAAGCCACTCCTCTATTCTCCTTCCTCAATACTCTGTTAGTGACACTCATTTAGGTGAGACAACTCAAATTGAAGTTAAACATTAAGTTTACACTTATGCCAACAACTAAAATTGGATCATTACTGGTTACCAACTATGCCAACAACATTCACTGACCTATCACCAATTTCAACATGTAAAATGCAAACTATGAATTATATCATCATCAAAAAATTCTTCTCGTAACCTCATAATTACAAATTCGAATATCGCACGAAACACATCATATACCTCTAGATGTGCAACATAATATATGAAAATTATAAATAAGAAATACATACAACTTAATCACTTTTGCAATGTAAAGAAGTCTTTTCAAATGCTAAAAAGTGGCGCCTTACATATTGCCTAATTGATGGGACATAATACTTGTGTGAATAGTCCCATATGAGCCATTCATTCTACCAACCATATTTCCCCCCTACCAATCATGTTTTCCCCCTAGTATATGTAACTTTTATATGGTCATGGTAGGCACTTTATGCCCAAATAATTGATGTTGATCCTAATTGTTCTTCACTGTATCATTTCTTTCTTCCTACTTTCTATTAAGAAAAAGAAAGGCCTCTAAACTTTAGACTAAACACTTCAAAAGTAAAAAGATCTAAACTAAAAAAATTATATCAAAAGCATTGTATTTCACATTTTCTTAAGGTCATAATCTCTATATTTTGAAATTTATTTTCTGGCTACAGTTCTATAAAGTTTCTTCTTTCATGTGTCCCAAGATCCAAACATAACATAATATCCAATGTTTTTCTTATTTAGTTTCTAGCATAATTTCCAGGGTGCAGAGTGCAGACATATCAAGACCAGAAAGGGAAGTAAGAAGAGGATGCAAAATCTAACCATAAATTAGGTACTTGTGACTGGGTGTAAAGATGAACCTGGGATGAGTTAAGTTGATGACAGCTGATCAAAAGGGCACCAACCAAAGGCCTCAGCTAGAAAACCTAGCAATGGAGGAGAATATGCATGATAATTGATCCATGATAGAGAAAGACACTTTCATCGTTAAACTCGAAAGTTGAAAAGCTCCCACCTCCAACATCCCGCATTTCTCATGCATAAATTTCCCATGCAAAACAAAACCTTCCACAGTTCCTGAAATGACACAAAGTTACTGATAATACCAATTTTTCTTTTACTTCTAGAGCCATGCATTAAGCATAACTTCCAACAACACAACAACTGTTGCTGATAGCAAATATAAAGCCATAATAAGTTATAACAGAATTGGATGGAGGATGTATCATGTTTGAAGGCTTTTTTGGGTGTGTTGGGAACAACACAAGGAAAAAAGGGTCCCCGCCAAGCCAGCCAATCCAATCTCTCTCTCACCACCGGCCCATTATTTTTCGAGTGGCCAACAGCTGAACCCCAAGTGTTCAATTAAAAACCTTAAAATATGCTTAATCATGGAGGATTAATGGGTCAGGACAAATAACAGAGGTGACTCATGCACTCTACATCCAATCCCTAAGCTAACATTTTTGCATTTAAAACTACATAGTTCTGGCTTCTCATTTGCCAAAAGAGCATGTTTTATGTAGAAATGCCCCAACCTTTGCCGCATGATTTGACTTGTCTTGAGTTCATAATGTTGACATTCATGAATCTATGAGTTTTTGGATTATTTACATGAAACACAGTGTGAAGAAAACATGAGAGAAGAGCCAATAATTCTATCAGTAAAGTTTGAGACAAGATTTAGTTACTCAATGATTTCATAATTAAAACTTACTAAGAGTCCTCTGTGTTCTGCTTGAACTAAGATAAATGAATCAACTATTGAAAGTCAACAAACAAACCTACCATTAGACAATTAAATGTTCACAATAAGCGAATTAAAAGTTCAAAAGTGATAGACCCTTTTTCTAATCCTCCCTTTAGTCTTTGGGCAAAATGCAGTTGCCATAATTGCAAGATAAAGGGAGGAGAGGAGCTATTGTACTTGCATACACATTAACCTTTGCTAGCTTAAAATACTAATTCTACGGCAATTATTTCTAATTTTTAGAGCCCAACTTATGATAATAATGATTAGGCCTTCCATCAAATGGTTTTATTTGAGAGAGAATCTGTATAAACAAAGCCTTTTCCAAGACTCCAATTAGGAAAGGTTACCAAAATTGAGCAGGATAATGCAGGCCACAAAGGAGACCTAAAAGAACATGTTGCTTTTATCAATAGTGAAAATAAACGTCCCTTGGCCACAGGGAAAAATGATTTCAGACCCTTTTAAGGGAGGTTGGTTATAAATCATAAATCAGAGTACTTGGTGATTGTAAAACAAGCCATTTCCAACTTTTATGTATATAGGAGAAAAACCATCGTGACAGATAAATTAAGAGGCCTGGGACAATGACAGGGTTTGGCAATTCATGTGGTGCATGCAAGTTCCTGAGGAGGAAGTGCACAAGTGAATGTGTTTTTGCTCCTTATTTCAGCTATGACCAGGCTGCTACTCATTTTTCAGCAGTGCACAAAGTGTTCGGTGCAAGCAATGTGTCCAAGCTATTGTTACACTTACCTCTGCATAGCCGAAGCCACGCTGCTGTCACCATATCCTATGAGGCATTGGCTCGGATGCGTGATCCTGTATATGGTTGTGTTGCTCACATCTACGCACTCCAACAACAGGTCTAATATGTCCTCCCTTGTCCTTGTTCAGACCCTTTGCTCTGAAATCTGAATTATCTCTGTATTAGCATAAACATCATTGTAAAGTAGTGCACTTTTTGCCTTTTGCAGGTTGTCAACCTACAAGAGGAGATAGAAATGCTAGCAAACCAGATGACGGCTAATTATGCACTTGGCATTACTAGTTCCGGAAGTTCTCAAGAAAGCAATAGCATACCTCATGAGACAGAAATGTTCTCACATCTCGATGCCATCAACATGCCATTTTATTCAAGCCAACAGGTTTACCACCCTCCAAACTACGGAAACACAATTTCAAATCAAATGTTCGATGGGCAAGTGAACCTGGAGGTCCCTCCTCCTCTGCTCGAAATGGAAAACCACAACCTGTTCTATGACCCCAACGAGCCAAATTTGCTAGACAGACTCCTCCAAGAAGTCGACCAGGATGTATTTCTAGGTTATCCATGTCAATACAATAACCAGAAGGGGCAACCAATTTAAGAGCTTCAGCTTCATATAATCAGCGTTTTTCTACTGGCAGTGGTTTTGACTTTTGAGTTCATGTCATGAAGATGGTTTCAAAGTACTAAGGTGTTTGCTACTGTGTATCCCAACTCCAGCATAAGCATCCTCTAGTAAGTTGCTGACCTCAGACCTGCACTTGGGTCTTGTAGATTATAGTAATCTGCCAAATTATTGTTTAAAACATGTCAAATTTTGTGCACGGTCACGTGCCCTGCCATCTTTTATCCTATGTATCCAATGTTCTTATCAAGTCAACTAAAGTTTGTATTTATCCGAGCACTTTGGAGGGCTAAGATATACCTTAGGCAACATAGGTGATAGAGAGGACGAGCATATATATATGACAGTTAAATTCTAAATTGGGACTCCACTCAACCTAGAAAGCATATAATTGAAAAGGCAAATACACATACCCATATACATACACATACAAACAAATTGTTATATTGAGGAAGAGACAAATCTTTTTATAAACAAGTAGAGCCTAATTTCAATGATGAGAGCTACAATAAAAAAAATTTGCCCAACACTTGGCATTTGTTTTACTATCCCAGAAACCATTACTTTATGCAAATGAAGAAATTGCCCTACCTAACAAACTTGAATTATTACAGATTAGTAATACTAATCTGCAATTGATGAAAAGAGCTTAGCATTTGGGTTTATTGGAGGACAGAACAGAACAATCTTAGCAGATGATCTGTATTCTGTAACTAGATTGATTCACATTTCCCAGTAGATTTTCACAGGAAGATGATGACTCCAATAACAATTAGCTTGTAATTGCAAAAAGCTCCGATACCCACAAAACAACAACGATGATCCTCAAAATTGAAACAGCAAACAAGGAATTGAAAACCTTAATTAGGGCATCAATGTGAGAATCGGAGAAAAGTGAAATCGCGGAATTCACCTCATCTTATGATCCTCCACTCCTGTGCTTGGTGTTTACTGTTACTCGATCGATCAGAAATTTACATGGAGCGTGTTATTTGAAACCTTGAAGGAGGATGATCCCAGTGCGTGTTTCACCATTTTCTGTGGCTGTGCGGAGAAATGGACTCGAGAATTTTTTGGCGCTGGACGGAAATGGAATCAGGAGTCCGAGCAAATAAATAACGGTTTAATGGTTGCAGAAAAAAATTGAACAAGGAAGGGCCTGTTTGGGCTTTTGTAAGAACCATACTATGGGTCCATTTTCAACCTTGTGTTATAGCAAGATTATTGGAGCACTTAGTTTCTCCGGATGCCCCATAAAATTTGTGGGGTTCACACCCAAAAACACACCGACAGCAAGTCCATGCTGAAGCAGTTGATTGGATCGAATAACTAAACTTTTTTATTTTTGTATTAGTGTAGGACAAACAGAAATCATATAAAATGTCAGTTGGCCCACACGTATGAGTCAGATGACTTCTTTTCTCCTAGCTACGGGTTGTCACAATAGTGACAATCGGCCGGCAACCACCAAAGATAGTCTATTAATCTTGGCCTTAAACAATGCTTTGTGAATTGTAATTTATTTCATTAAGGACTTGTTTGGTGGAATAAATCATTTTAATGGATTTATTTGATAAAATAAGTTATTCGTATACTCGAAAAGATAAAATGATACAAAATAATATTTATAATTTCAAAATTAAAGATAATATACGAATAAACCGAGTAAATAAAAATAATTTTTTAGCCATTTGTTGCTTTTCCATATTATAAAAGAAGTACTCTATCAAGTTCATAATGAATTTTAGAAAGTTCATTCATAGTAATAAAGATATTCTAGTTAACAAAAATGTAATAAAAATTGAATTTGTAATTTTACTATTTTTATCTAATACAAATTATTTACTCAAAGTTAGAATTATATAACACTCTGATTCACAAAACCATAATAAAAATTAAATTTGTAATGAATCTGTACTTTAATTGCAATTATATGTATAGTCTCTATGTGTATTTCCTATGCTGAAAGCCAAAAGGCCGAAGGAGGTTTGGTGGTGGCCAAAAGGGCAAATAAGGTTGCTAGACTATAAATTGTTGAAGTTTACTTTGTATGTTCAATTTATTATATTTATTAAACATTATATTTTTATTCACAACTACTGTCATGTTAATTTCCACACGAATATTTTATCTAATGACCAGAGACATAGTTACCCCACGTTTCATATATTAAAAGTTTACATTGGCTTTTTTATACATTTTTTTAGATTTTGGATGTTTTTGACAAAACAAGATTAAAACGAGAGATACCTTGAAAATTCGATTATTTTTATTTACATATTTTTATGTTTTATGTAGTGGTACATTGCCCAAGATATATTATAGTAAGGTTTGAATTGGAGTTTATTACCTTGAGTTCAAATATTTCAACAGCTTGAACTTGTTTGACATGCTCGTAAAAATTTGAATTCAAAGACTCGTGAATATAATTTGCCAAAGGCTATTGTAATAACTTGTAACTCATTTGAGCTTATTGTGTGTTAATATAATGTAAAATTGTCTACCATTATTATCACTGGCGGAGATACTGGTGGGCCTGGGTGGGCCCAGGCCTACCCAAAATTCACAAAATCTATATATACACATATGGTCTTTCATGTCAAGGCCCACATGCTTCAAGCCCAAGGCCCTTGTGCTTCCAGCCCACTCCCACACTTTACCCCCTTATACTTCCCAGCCAAGCCCACAGCCCAAGGCCCACATGCTTCCAGCCCACTCCCACACTCCACCCCCTTGTACTTCCCAGCCAACCCCGCAACGTTCTAGCTGCTCTTTCTTCTTTTCTTTTTTTTGAACTTCCAGCTGCTCTTTCTTCCCATCTTTTTCTCTGCTTTCTTCTTTACTTCATTCTTCTTTCCATTTTGCAGGTGTTAAAAGGTTAGTTTTAATAAATTATTTCTTTTATTTGATTGATATATATATTTATGAGTTGTGACTTAGTTTTGGAAGATTGATGATGATTTTTTTTAACTTTTGTGATTTAGGTTTTGTTTGTGTTTTTTTTCTCTACTCAAATTACTTTAATTAGGCATCTATCCAAGTAAGTTTTTGTGTTTACCATACGTTGGTTTGATTCTTTGTTTTGGTTTTAGTCTTCAATTATAAATTATAATAATGCATTAAAAATAGGAGTAATATATTTCATTTTTGGTTCATTGTGTTATATTGTGTGTTATTTTTCAATTTTTATTTTAGAGTAGGAATCAAACGTTGATATGAACTTATCAATTGATTTATTACTTGTACATAGGACATGGATAAATTTCTTATAAGAAAATCAAAACCATCTCAAAATCCAAGTACAACAAATGTCATCGCCTCTAATATGAATCAAGAAGTGGTTGGATTCGACCCAAATATGGATATTCAGATTCTTAGTTATCAACTGGATACGATTGTTTGTTATGTTCGTGCTAAGACTGAATTTCAGAATTTGAAAGTTCTTGTAGATCTTGCACAAATGATGGTGAATACAAGAAAAAAATGAGGCTTATATATATCCTTGTTTATAAACTGTTGAAGTTGACATTGGTATTACCTGTTGCAACTGCGAGTGCTGAAAGAGTTTTTTTCTGCCATGAATATTGTTAAAAGAAAGTTGCGAACCGAATGGGGGATCAATGGTTGAATAACTGTCTTGTGACATACATTGAGTCTAAGTTCTTTGTTACAGTCACTAATGATATAATCTTAGAGCACTTTTAGAATATGAGAACTCGTAGATGCATTTTATAGTTATTTTGGTGCTCTAATGTTTTACACGTACGTTGTTATGAGACTCGATAAATTGAAAGCAATATATATATATATATACACACACACTTTTTATTTTAATATATTATGTCGTCATATTGAATTGTTGTACCCACGTGGTTGAAAATTCCTGGCTTCGCCGGTGATTAGAGGTTAACTTTCTACTCACTACCCACTTCAATAAGAAGAAGAAAAAAATGGTTAGATTTTGTCGTTTTGTTCACTTTATTTATTTACTCCTTTATATTTTCGTGTTAATTTTTTTTTTTTTGATAATCTATTTTCGTGTTAATTGTTCTTCGTATAATTTGTTAAATCTGCTTGAAATCTGAAGACTCTAGGTTGTTGGATACCATTTTTTTTTTTCCAATTTCTTTGATGGGTTCGATTTATTTTCTAGGGTTGTGGAATTTAGATTTGCATCTACAAATTAATGTGTATTTTTTATATAATTATTGTTGTTTTCTTGTATTTGTACACGGAAAATTATGACATTTGTATCCATTACTTTATACTTGTATTCAATTGGTTTGTAGGACTGTAAGAGTATCCACAATGTTGCATTAATAATTGTAGATG
>JAYMSY010000302.1:0-13005 GCA_036897685.1 Monsonia emarginata | reverse complement strand
CCCCGGCACAAATGTCATCATTGACATCTCAGATTACTAAAAAGCTAAAGAACTTTTACTCCCTCCGTCCCTATTTGAGTGTCTCTTTTGCTAAAAAAGGTTGTCCCAATTTCAGTGTCTCATTTTCCTTTTTTGGAAAACAATTATAAGTGTAATGACAATTTTACCCCTGAAGCCACACCACAGAGAAATATTGATCTAATCTGGTTTCTTCTCTCTCTCATTCTCTTGCACTGTTGTGTCCACATCTCCACAAGAGAGCTCATCGACTGACCATGGAGGAGATTTCACTCACCTTTTCTTCTTCTCTTTCTACAAATAACATCAGGTTTGTGTTTCTCTCAGACTTTTGTTGTTTCTCCTTTCAATTTTGCATTATTTGTTCGAAAATTGAAATCCTAAACCCTATCATAGTAGCAAGGATCGCGGCTACCGACCATCGTTAGGCTATGAAAACGGCCTCGAAAGCACTTACGAGAAGATGCCTTTCGGATATCGATCCACCGCTCTCTAGTCTCCAAGCTTGTCCTCCAAACCCTAACCGAAGTCAAATAGTTCCGAGGTGAGCCTTTTTCCTTATAATCTGATTCTTTATTTTAGCTTCTGGGTTCTTTGTGTTTTATATGAATTTGTTATGGACCTTTCAATTTTCAAGTGTTCTCTGTGCAGATTTAGTTTATTTTGGCTTTTGGATTCCTTATTTTTTTTATGTAATTGTTGTGGGCATTTCAATTTTGCTAGGATTTTGTCCATGAGTTTTTGTATGATGTAGTGTTCATTGAACTTGGATTTTCTGTTGACTGGTTTGTTTTTTCTTTTGAGCATTTGGATTTTGATTTGAGTTCTATTTTCGCAAAAATAATTTAATGGGTTTCTGTAATTTTGATTCATTACTGTAATGGACTTTTTTTTGTTAACTTTTTGATATCTATTTGGGAATTCTCTTTAGAGTTAAATGGAGGTGAATATCTCATCCAAACCGTAGGTGAGATGCTAATCAAAACTACGCAGTTATATTAATACACAAACAAAACCCTATTCAATTGCTTCTCAAAACGCGTTGATTCAGCACCTCTCACTTACGTTTTTTTTAGAAGATGAATTGAAGGAGGTTCCGTCTATTTGAGTGTTCGTCCTCTTCTCCATTCCGAAGGAGGTTCCATTGATGAATTTTATTGAGATGGCTTAGAGGCTTTTGGGACCACTAAAAATCTGATGTTTTAGAGTTTCACATGATGTATAGTGATCCACCTCTTGAGAGCCTTCTATTTTGCTGGTTTGGCTTCTTCCTACCTTTATAAGGTATATAATATTAAACTTGTTTTTGACATAAAGTGTTTTCCATAGAAGTTATGGTTTGATTGTTAGTTTAATTATGTCAAAAATTGGTTTGTTAATTTCATAGAATTAGAAAAATTCAATCAAACTTATAACCACTGTTATAAAATCTGTTTGATTAACAGCCATATACTAATTCAATCACTGTAATCAAGATCTTCCCATCTTTTTGGGCTTTTTTTGCTGTGACAATTTTTTTGGCCAAAATAATATGTTGCCTCTATTTTTTGATAAAAAAATTCCAATCATTTTCTTGCTCACATAATTACCGAGAGGAAGAAGGTCACCTAATTCATGTTGAAGATGCCCAAAAAATAATGCTACGGAAAATGGGTTGGAATATGTGATCTAGATTATTTCTTTAGGAATTGAAATGGTCCAATGTGAATGGTGAAATACATAACAAAACTATGTACTTTCAATTAGTATCTCACCTAAGATTTGGGTGAGATACTCACCTCCATTTTACTCTTTATTAGTTAGAGAATATTCTCACGATTAAGTGTTTTTTTTAAAAAAGAACTTCTTTATGAGTTCCTTTGGTTCATAAGCTTTCTATTTAGTGTGTTACATTTACGGATTTGAATGGCAAAATCAGACTTTGTGAAGCTTGTTCTTTACTTTCATAATAAGCACCATTCCATTAGAAAATAAGTGTCATTTCAAAAAACACTAAACCCACAATGTCTGTTTCATTTATATTTTTTTAGGAAAACCACTTGAGCGGGTGGGAGGTTTGGCATGGATCCCTACCGGTTTTATTTATCACAAGAATTGAAGGTTCATGATATTATTTCTTTTTGCAATATGCTTTTGTGTTAGTTTGTGTTATGTAGTCATTCATGTTATTAGTTTACAGAATGACTTAACTTACTGGCCATAATTTTGTCTTCATGCATAAGTGCCTATGTATAAATGTTTATATGAAGAGGAGCACAAACTTAATTCAGCTTTTCTTCATGCATCGGTGGCCGCTCCAAGTTCTTTTTTCTGTACATATTTTATTTTTATATGTCGACTTTACTTTATACATGAGTATTAGGAAGAGGTGTCAATGTGATAGATAATAAGAAATGTCATTCATTTTGATTAACGCCTAAAATTATGTACAATATATCACAACAAAACAGAGATATATTAAAAAAAACAGTTTGAGAGTTTTCAACAACCAACATCTCCCTAGTAGCAGAAGGCACATTGCTAGTATGAAGCCTCTAAGTGTCACCAAGACTTGGACAAAGTCTTCCTACCCAAAAGGTTAGATGATCTACTATCTTAACAAAAAAAAACCTTTGTAGACAAAAAACATTCCTTTGATCCATTAACTACCACCCGATAAAGTTTCTTCACTTGAAATTGTTGACATTTGCTGCACCAAAGATCTATCACATGTAACTTGGAGGGGTAGATTACCTTCTCTTTCTAACTTGTTTTTCCCTATGTGTGGCACCTTGTAATTATTTCCACCGCCTGCTTTTATAATTTCTACCATGCATAGTTGAAGGGTCACAAAAATGTGATTCAAACTTTGTGATGTCATCTCTTCAAAAGATTTATTCACTGCATCAATTAGCCCATCAATAGTTGTTGCTGCATTTGTATGTTGTATGGATTGAATTGCTCGAAAAAAACCAAGGTCCAAAACATTCAAGTCTGGACTATTAGGAGGTTGAAAGTAGAGCTCAATATCCATTCCCATTGCCTTTGTTGCCTCAATGAACTCTGGGTCAGTCGAGTCTATATGCGGTTTCGCATTGTCTTGTTGGATAAGAATTTTGCTCGTAGTTGAGTCAGGCCACAAGTTTTTGATTGCTGGTAGTACCTTTTCAATCAACCATAACCTATAAACTTCCTTCGTGACTGACAAAATTGGCTTTGTTTCCATTGTTCCAGCAACTCGATTCTTGCTTTTTCTCTTTGCAGGCTCTTGATAAGTGAAGGGAAAAATTCCAATCTTTCCTGAAAACAACTCATTCCCATTTGAGTCGAATCTAGGTCGTCCAACCGCTGCTAAGAACATGACTTTGGGGATGAAGTTTTTACTCTTACATGTTCGATATGGTTCATTCTCCTCCGGAAGTAGGTAATATCTCTGAACTTCTTTTGACACGTGAAACCATTTTTCATCTACATGTATGACATTGTACATACCATTCATTACCACATGCTCTGAATCTTTTCCCTCTAGTCTGGACAAACAAAATTTCAATCTTGATTGTTTATTCAAATCAGTCAAGTATGGTTTCATTGCACTAGATCTTGGTTTGAGGGCTCCTTCTTGGACCCTTCTATGAATTGTTGTTTTAGGCATATGTAGTTCTGTAGCTAGAGCTCTTATACTTGTGCGTCGTTGCAAAGGAATCGCTGCCACTTCATCATAACGAATTTGATGTTTTTTCTTGCCCACATGCCCTTTCAATCTTGATGAAACATCAACATATGATTTAGTATTAAGGGAATTATTACCTTGCTGCCAAATGCGTGACACTGTTTTTCTAGATACATTGAACAACCTTGCAACATTACCTATTGATCCTCTCTTGAGTTTTCCATCTACACTTGACTTCAACAACAAATCATAGACTGTTCGTCTCTCATGATCTGTTAACTTTCTTTTCTTCAGATGTTTGCAAGTTGATGGTGCATCATTCAATCTGGAGAGAGCATCTGTTGAGAGGCATTGGTCAATTAGGGACATGTTTAACCTTGAGCTTGATGATTCCGGAAGTAGTGTGGAGCTTGATGGTGTTGAAGGGGTAGAAATTGGGAGGTTTAGATCTGGGATGATATTGGGATTTGTGGTGGATTTTGGTTGTGATTGAAGGAGTTGATTCATTGTGATCAAGTGTGAGGATGTGGAAGAGATTTTCTGGGTGTGTTTCAGTTGTATTTTTGGTTTGTCTGGAAGCTTTTATATTCTAATGTCATGAAATTTATTTTTGGATTTTGAAATTATGGCTTTGTAATTGATTTCCCTCTTCTTTTTTTTAATCAGTGTTATTTTGGGTTTTAACAAAAAAGCAGGAATTTGTTGGAATAATGAGCGGGAAACAGGGCGGGAATGCATGAATAATTTTTAATTTATTTTTGGTAAGTGTCAATTACATGGGGGCAATATGGACAATTTACCTAGTCAAATTAAGTTCTTAATTTACGTGCACAGTCAAAAGGGGACATTCAAATAGGGACGGAAGGAGTATAAGTTATTTTCTTAATTACAGTATATGGGATGATTGTGATAATTACAATGGAAAAATGAGGTGATGTAGAATCAGGCCAAAAACTAACATTTTATTGTAAAGGGAAAAAAGTGGGAGGTTGAAAAAAATGAAACCAAGAAGCAGAGAATTAATATTTGCAGTAAAATAAGTCCTTGAAAATAGGGCATCATCTCTTGATCTAATTCCAAAACACACTAATTGTTTTATCATCACGCATTTAAAGATGTGGGGCTTTCAGTTTCATCACTACTCCTCTGCAAGGTTCAAGGCTTCCTTTAGTTTCCTCTTTTGGGTTTTTCTATTATTATTAATTAAATACACTGCATATACAAATTGAAATCCTTTTTTCCAAATTTGCTTTTTCTTTGATCATGTTCCTTTACAAAGCAACACTCCTGCAAAAACAATGTGTCTTCACAAGTCCAATAATTTGATAGAAGGTAGAAGTTTCATGATTGTACAATAAAAATAATAATTTATATAAATGTTTCATAAATTCATCAATCACATATATTTTTAATCTCTTTTGTATAAATTACAATGTTGTAGCTATCTATTTCATTTTTAGGCTCCCGTAGTTTGGTAAATTCATTGAAAAAGAGAATTTGACCAGCAATAGTTGGTCTATTTTTGACCAGTAAGAACTCATGACACAAATATAATACATTTTTTCTAAAATAAATGTATTATTTGACCGTTAGTAAAAATTTAGAATTCTCATTTTTGTGTTTCATTTTCTATCATTTGCCCTCAAGTATTTCTATGCTATCAATTTATCTAGCTTATGAAGGGATACAATTGGTAATCAATGCTAAATTAACTACGTAAAATATAAATTAGACATTTATTTCGGAGTAACTATGAAACACTTATTTTTGAGCAACTTTTTTTTTTTAAATGGGACACTTATTTTAGAACGAAGAGAGAAGATTATTTGTTGTTATTTTGTTCCAACTTACTTCAATAATTATTTCTTCTACACTAATTATTTGTTTTCACAGATGGTTTCTGGCATCATTGCTTGCAAAAATCGGGCCTGTAGTAAAGAAATACTTTGACGTTTACGGATCGTAAACCGTCAACACGAAGGTTATTAATTTTCTGTTATTAATACATTTGGCTAGCAATTACAAAAAATAATTGTTTTGTTAATTTGTTTTTAATTATCAGGTCAAATAAATAATTTTTCAAGTGTAGTTACTACTCTGTCCCTACAAATTACTAATATCCCCCACGTCAATATTGAGGATGCTTCGTCCCTACAAATTATTAATATCCCCCACGTCAATATTGAGGATGCTGCAAGAAATAGACTTCGTCGTTTATTAATTAGAAGATCCAAAGGTATTATATACTATTAATTTATTCTTATTTTCTTCCAATAAAACATTGTATACCCCTCAATTTTAAGGTGTTAGACATCACATTTCTTTTAATTTGAACAATGTTGCATAACTTTCTTGCAATTAAAATAAAGTCATATAATGTTCAAAAACTAACACTTCAAATAATGATTATCTATGTTAGTTAATATATTGTATTTCTTTATATTTAATTCATGCAAAACATATCAAATAAGCATAATATTAATTTTAGAGATTTATAAGTCTTTTGGTATAAAGTTGGGTCTGCTGTGTCTTTATTTAAGTCCAATGATGACATGTGATGTTAATTAATAAAAGTTCACGAGCGTTCTTGAGTTGATTAAAGTCTAAGCACTTATTATGTTAGTTTAAGAAGGTTCATGCTCCTTCTAACTATTGTAATTTATATTTTCAATTTATTACTTGAATAATAACATATCATCGTCAGTAATATTATTTTTTTTAATTATTTGTAATAGCTAATTACGGACCGAAGCTTCGTAGACTCTCTTACAAAGGTAAATATATTATTTGCTAAATCTTACCATTAACTCCTCATTTGTTTTTGTCAAATATTGCCACTATTTAAGATTTGTTTTGCTTTACTAAAAAAGTTGTTCTTAAACATATGCAGCTTGCACCACCGATAAGTTGGTAGATTTTGGTACTCCCGATCATATTTGTTCGAATTGCAATGCCATTCTTTGGTTCCAAGAACGAGCTAACAAATCTCAACACATGGCAAATACGTTGTTCAAAATTTGTTGTGAAAAAGGTACTATTCAACTACCATCTTATAGGGAATTTCCTACCTATCTGCAAAATTTGTTGAGTTTCCCTTGCGATTCAAAGGGTCGTAAATTCAAAGACCAAATACGGATGTACAACTCTATATTTGCATTCACATCTTTGGGTGGTAAGATAGACCATCGAATTAATGAAGGAGGCGGTCCATATTGTTTCCGTTTGAATGGACAAAATCACCATAAGTTGGGATCATTAGTTCCGATAGAGGGTCAACCACCACGATTTTGTCAGTTGTACATTTACGACACTGATAATGAACTTCACAATAGAACTTCTATTTGTTCTACAAATAGTTCTGAATCTACCTTAGACCCTGAGATTGTTCAACAATTAATATCAATGCTTAATGAGACTAACGAGTTAGTCAAGTGTTTTAGAATGGCACGAGATAAGATACAAGAAAACAATAATCTACAAGTGCGTTTAATTTTGAAGACATCACGGAGTTCTGATGGTAGGATACAAAATATGCCACAAGCTTCAGAAATTGCAGGCCTATTAGTTGGAGATGAAATTGGTAGTCACATGACACGAGACGTTATTGTTGAACATAAAATGTTCGGTTTGCAAAGAATAAGTGATTCTCATCCGAGTTTTATGGCATTGCAATATCCTTTGTTATTTCCTTTTGGGGAGGATGGCTTTAACGGAGGAATAGAATACAAAGTCCCACATAGCCAAAGGACGTGTATCACAATGCGTGAATATTATGCATATAAACTTCACGATCGAGCAGATGTGTCCAATATGTTATTGTGTGCAGGCCGTTTATGGCAACAGTATATTGTTGATGCATATACTTGCATAGAAGAAGATCGATTAAACTGGTATAGATATCACCAAGATAATCTTCGAGTAGATGTTATGTCTGGAGTTCGAGACGCTATTTTTAAAGGTGATACAGAAGCAACTAATATAGGACAACGTATATTATTACCGGCTTCTTTCACGGGTGGACCAAGATATATGATTCAGAACTATCAAGATGCTATTGCTATTTGCAAAACATTGGGAAATCCTGATTTATTTGTTACCGTTACATGTAATCCAAAATGGCCTGAGATACAAAGTGTTTTAAATAAAAGGCCGGGACAAAGAGCAGAAGACAGACCAGAGCTAATATCTAGAGTTTTCAAATTGAAATTGGATAATTTGATGGATGACTTTACAAAGCGAAAATTCTTTGGCGTCGTCACTGGTGGTATGTCTATTATATACTATTCTAATTTATTTTGTGTTTTTTTATCTATTTTGCTATTTTAATTTGTTGTTTACCATAATATTACAAATTGACTTAACATATGTCATTGCACATTTCAATTTCTAATGTAATGCAATTACATTAAAAATGACCTTTCTTAAAAAAACTCTAGATCATAAAAGTGGATTTTGTTAGCCTGGCTTTGTGTAATTCTATCACATTAGAGTTTGGAAACCACCACGGGTACACCAAAAGATTTAAGCACGGGACAAAAAAATTAAATTAAGCACATAATTAGTTAAATTAAGGTTAATGTTAAGAGGTGGCAAAATATTCTTTTCTATCTCCCTTACAATTTATTTTTCAGTCCATCTGCATATTGTTTCTTTATATTTTTGTTGATGTTCTACCTGTTGTTTTTCATTATTCTCACGTATAAAATTTGTTATGAATGGGCAATATATATATAATTTAGATTATGTAACTCACGTGCCTATTATAAATACAGTAGTAACTAAATAGTATAAGGTTATTGATTCTAAATGAAACCATTTGAGTTCCCATTGCATCTGCAGGGCAGCGCCCAGGGTCTATGGCCTCTGCCCATAGCAGCAAGGTGCAGGGCGCTGTTCCCTTGGCTGTCCACGTGACGAAATGCAATATCTTTCATTATCTTTCTTTCCAGTAGCAGAGTGTAGACATGCGGTTGCCTGTTCTCCACCGTCAGAAGCACCACATTCTAAATAATATTTGTATACAATTTTCTTGCTAGATAAATGTTTTGACAATTTAAAATTTTTAATGTCATTTGTATTTTTATAAAGTTATTTAATATATTTTTTTATGTCTATTATGCAGCTATTTATACAATAGAATTTCAAAAACGAGGTCTACCACATGCTCACATTGTCTTATGGCTTCATCGTTATAGCAAGTTAAATTCGCCTCAACATATAGACACTTTAATTTCTGCTGAGATTCCAGACTCTAATTTGGATCCCATTGGTAATTATGCTGTTGGCCAACACATGATGCATGGTCCGTGTGGTGTTGCGGGTCGGACTTCTCCTTGTATGGTTGATGGAAAATGCAGCAAAAATTTTCCCAAAAAATTCAACGACGCCACTATTATTGACGAATCAGGTTTTCCAATTTATATGAGGCGACAAAGAGAAGATATATATATCGTGAAGAATGGTATTAAACTCGACAATAGTTTTGTTGTTCCTTATAACCGAGATTTAATTGTTCGGTATAACTGTCACATTAATGTTGAATGGTGCAACAAGTCACGGTCCATAAAATATCTTTTCAAGTATATTGAGAAAGGACTAGATCGAGCTACAATCACAATTCAACAATCATCGTCAATGCCAGAGCAGAATTCTTTTTCAAACAGATATGATGAGGTAAGTCATTACTTGGATTGTCGGTACATTTCTGCTTCAGAGGCTTCGTGGAGGATTTTTGGTTTCGATATTCATTACAGACAACCTGCTGTAGAACGTTTGCCCTTTCACCTCGAAAAAGATAAGGTTGTTACTTTCAGGGACGATGATGATCCTGAATCTGTTCTAGCACGTGGTGAAAATGTGTTATCTAAATTTGAGGCATGGTTTTTAAGCAATGAACTATACCCTCACGGCAGGTCATTGACTTATGCCGAGTACCCAACAAAATTTGTTTGGAACTCAAAATCAAAGGAGTGGCAACCGAGACAACAAGGATTTTGCATTGGTCGCTTATCTTATTGTCATCCTACTGCAGGTGAACGTTTCTATCTAAGAATGTTGCTTAATGTTGTTAAGGGTGCTACGTGTTATAATGATATTCGTTTTGTGAATGGTGTTTGCCATGAAACATATCAAGATACATGTTATGCGTTACGATTACTTGGAGACGATAAGGAATGGCACGATGCACTATTGGATGCGAGTTCATTTTCTTCTGGATTACAGGTTCGATATTTATTTGTTTCGATCTTAATTTTCTGTGAAGTTGTTGATCCTGGTGATTTATGGAGAAAAAATTGGAAAATATTGGTTGATGGCATTCAAGAAAAGCAAAGGAGAATTATGCAAATGCATGAACTTAATTTGTCTGATATTCAACTACAGAACTTATGCCTGTATGATATTAATAGAATGTTGAATGACTGTGGTCGATCATTAGACGAGTTTAATGGTATACCTTTACCAGACGAGTTGATTGCACAATCTTCTGGTAATCGGTTGATAGCAGATGAGTTGAATTATGATAGAGATGGACTTGCAGCTGAATTCGCAGTTTTGTATGCTGGCTTGAATCCGGAACAGTTAGAAATTTTTCGTACAATTGTCCATGCAGTTTATAATCAGAACGATGGTTTTTATTTTGTATACGGTCATGGCGGTACCGGTAAAACATACCTTTGGAGGACAATTGTATCTAAGATAAGATCAGATGGCCGAATCGTTTTAACAGTTGCTTCGTCGGGCATAGCTTCCCTTTTGATACCTGGAGGTAGGACTGCGCATTCACGATTTCGTATTCCTATCAATTTAGATGAATATGCATGCTGTAACATCAAACAAGGTTCAGATCTGGCTCAATTGTTAATTAGGACTGATCTAATAATTTGGGATGAGGCTCCAATGGTACATAAATATTGTTTTGAAGCCTTAGACAGAACTCTAAGAGATATTCTTAGAAAAAAATATGTTGATGCACCGAATAGACCATTTGGGGGTATTCCTGTAGTACTAGGAGGTGATTTTCGACAAATTTTACCTGTTGTTCCGAAAGGTCGCCGAGAGGACATTGTTCGGGCATCCATAAATCGTTCATATCTGTGGCAGTATTGTACCGTTTTCAAGCTGTCTATTAATATGCGTTTGAAACAACCTCAATGTCCGAATGATGTTGCAGTTTTTAGTTCTTGGATTTTATCTGTTGGTGACGGAAATACTCCAACATCTACAAGCAATGGTGTTGATTCATCAGTCGTACACATACCCGAATACTTGGTTCTACGATCTGGCTTAGAACCAATCAGCACAATTGTTGCTTCTACTTACCCAATGTTTGCTACCAGTTACAAATCTGAGCAATATTTAAGAGAGAGGGCTATACTTGCAAGTAAACATGAGATTGTTGATGAAATAAATTCTTTTATGCTTCAAATGATACCGGGTGAAGTTTCTACATTTTTATCTCATGATTCCATTTCTAAATGCTCTGATAGAAGTGCTGATTGGGATGCATTATATCCGACAGAGTTTCTGAATTCTTTGAGACTACCCGGTACTCCAAACCACAGATTAAACTTGAAAGTCGGAGCACCAGTCATGTTATTGAGGAACATTAACCCTCATCTAGGTTTGTGCAATGGCACTCGTATGATCGTCACAAATATTTACAAGTGGCTTGTGGAAGTTAAAATAATCACTGGTGCAAATATTGGTTCTAAACACTTTATTCCTAGAGTGATTATTGCTCCTTCTGGTACTAAATTCCCTTTTCAACTGAAGCGTCGACAATTCCCATTAACTTTATGCTTTGCAATGACGATTAATAAAAGTCAGGGTCAAACGCTTGAACATGTTGGATTATATCTTCGGGAACCTGTCTTTTCTCATGGTCAACTATATGTTGCAATATCTAGAGTTACTTCTCCAAATGGTTTAAAGATATTGATTAACGATAATGAAAACAACGACTTGGGAACTACAGAAAATATTGTGTTCAAAGAAGTTTTCAACAACATCCCTTAAATTCATTATTTCATTTCAAGTGGTATGTTCATTTTTTTCACTTTCGTGTCTTACAAATCGGTGTCACTATTTTATATATTGATTTAAATATACTAAATGTATCTCCTCTTCTTTCAGGTAACCTATATGCAACCGTCTATTTTAACATTTTATGTTTCGTCAACAAAATGAATTTTATCTTTTGTCACGGTGAGTTTCCATTTTTATTCTATTTGGATGAGTTATATCGTAAATTTGTTTCTGTTCCTTGGAAAATAGAATTTATAACACTGCCAGAATTTATAACATTTTATGTTTCATCAAGAAAATAAATTTTACCTTTGTAACAGTGAGTTTCAACTTTCATTATGTTTGGATGTGTTATATTGTTTTTGCACATTTAGGGTGTTAGTGGACTCTTTTTTATTTAAAAGCATTTAGATTATGACACATTTGGTTCCTTAATACTCTTCTTTCATCACACAATAGCATTAACAAGGTGCATGATGAATGGTTTGCAGATGAGGAAACGACTTGAAAATCTTTTGGCTTACTAGAGAAGTAAGCCCTTCAGACTTCAGAGTGTTGATAAAGGACCTTGATTGATAAGTGTATTTTATTAGGCATCTCTCATATCGGGTAGGTGAGTAGTCTGCAAGTCAAGTGCTTTCATCTGGATCATTATTGTACACGGTCGGACTTCTCCTTGTGAGATCTATGTAACCCACACGGAGATCTATTCATGACAAAGAGTTAGTATTTTACATCATAATCATTATCCCACAAGGAGATCTATGTAACCCACATGGAAAGTATAATCATTATTGTACAAATATAATGCATAGTGTAGGATGTATTCATTTATATTCTATTTTCTGCAGTTCTATTACTCTGCTTATTGTAAATTTCATCCTGGAGTGTTTAATACATTCTAATAAGGAATTGAGAAGCTCAAACAAATGTACGGTACTCAATTTTCATATTAATGGGGTATGATGTTATATGAGGCTTATGACCAGTGTTTACATTTGAAAATGCAATTTGGTGGAGTGCCTAGATATCTATAATATGATTTTTTTTTGCTCAAGTTCTATAATAAGAATTAACTTAGGGATGATGAACCTTAAATTAGGCTAAATGCAAATTTTTTGTCCAATAAGGCTATATGAAAAGTTTTAGAACACAAGATATACTACATATGTTCATTTCTTCGTATTGAAATCAACGAATTTAATTTTAATACAAGTCAGATGGTAAATTAATGACACATATATGGTACCGCCAACGCTATAATAGCAATTTATTTGTCAATCCTCAACTTTGGCCATCATCATCATCATCTA
>JAYMSY010000301.1:0-13011 GCA_036897685.1 Monsonia emarginata | reverse complement strand
AGCGCCTGATCTGACCCAGTTCAGCTTCCTGAACCAAACCTCCGGGTACGTTCTGGATCTCTCTCCTCCGCCTTAAATTTAAACCTTTTGCATTGGGGACAATGCTTGGTTTAAGTATGATAAGGGGGACGAGAAGAGAGATCCCGCACTTTATTTTCCATATGTTGGAACACCCGGCGATCATACAGTCACAGTCTTCTTTTTGTTTTCTTTTAACTTGTACAAATAGATGGCCAAGTGTTAAAATTCTGTTCTTCAAGTCACAATTAAACCTGATAGAGTGTTCTACTATACAGATTAGACTTTTTGTTATCGTCGTGCATTTGAACTTTCGAAAGAGTAGAAACCCCATTTTTATGCTGCTAATGCCAGTTAATTGATGATCCATAAGTGCTTTTCAGAAGTTTTATATTTTTGGCAAAAATAAGTTGAATGATTATCATCTATCTCAATTGGCAGACATTTTATTATGACGCAAAAAGGCCATTTTTGATCGCTTGCAACCATATTGTATACTTGTTAGTTTTAGGTCCAACAGTCACCCCATTGGTCTTTTACCTGTTTATTCAACCCTACACTACAAGCTGAATAACTTTAGGTTTCATGATTTCCCACAAAAATAGAAAGTCACTTACTTTCATCTTGACATGTGCTTATTAGATATATTGTATAGGTGGAGAGCGGGATACATTCGAAATCTTAGGAACCACCAAAAAAATCTACTTATGTTTTATTCGATAGACTCGGCATCACTGGTCGAGCTACCCGTGGTCTAATCAAAGAAAGAAGCACAAAAGGGTGAAAGACCACAAGTGTGGGTCAAAACAAAAATTGTCTTGAAGAGATATTTTTCATGTAAGCGGTGGGACTCTGAAGTACAATGGGTGAGCGACATGATTGTTTTTAGGAAAGGTGAGAAAAAGCAATACACTATTGTCATCATATGAAAGTTACTCACTTCAAAACTCCATATCCACTACTACACCCAAAACCAAGACTAACATTATATGCTTACGAAGTCTTGTGCCGAGTAAAGTATTTGACCCACTTTTCAATTGTGATAGTGATCATAATTTGCACCATCGAGTGCAACCATGAGTTTAACTCTGTATTTTTGTTGATATAATTAAAGTCTTTAGAACGTTCTGGTAAGAATAACGTACGTTGAATGCATGAAGTCGATTGTTTGTATGCATGTTCGTAGATTCTCGTGTTTTCTATATCTGTGAACAACTTTGTTAGTTTAATTGTGTTAAGGAATGAATCCTAAGTTCTTAGATTGTCATCTATTTGTATACTTATCATTATAAATTAAGTCTTAGTGTGTGTGTCTTAAACTCTTTTTCTTTTCTTACTCGAGGACAAGTAAAGTCTAAGTATGAAAAGATTTGATACAGGTACTTTGTACCCCTGTTTTTATCATTTGATTCTCGCACTTTTACCTTAATTCACCCCAATTTTGTATATTTATATATTAGATTTTACGAATTTGGTAGATGTTTCACATCCACAGGTCATTTCTTGAAGAATGAAGAAAAATTGAAGAAATCACGTGGAAATTCAAGAAAACGATCCCATTATGAAGACGAGCACTGCTGAAAAAATTTATGGAAGTTCTGCGCTGATATCAGTGGTCGTGCGACCGTCCCTCAAGGGGTCATTCGACCGCCTAGCTTATGGTCAACCCAAGGTCAAAGTCAATCGCCGGCCTATATCTATTTAAGGTAGTGCAACCGCATTTATGATGTCTCGAGATCCATGCCCAGGTACAACTATCGAAATAAAAAAAATGTTTTATCTGATTGAGAGAATCTTGGAAAACGCATCACAACTGGACGGTCGGGCGATCTTGACTACCACAGTCGGCCGACCGACCTCGTGATTCAAACTAATAAATCCAGATCTTAACCAAAAGTTTAGAATCAGAGTTCTCTTTAGTATAATTTTAGTTTTTTAGTGCTATTCTGAATTTTCTATTATAATTTAGTTCAGTTAATTCTAGTTTTCATTGTAACAGGTTTGAGTAGAAAAACCTCGAGGCTTAACCTCGGGTCCGTTGCAAGGAAGTACCATGACTGTGAGCAAGTTATCATTTTAATATAAAGTAAGTGTTCCCAATTCTATTATCTTGACTTCAATACTCTCTTCATCTTCTTTCATTCAAGATTTAAGAAGTAAGGACTGATTGGTCGTGTTGCTTTCTCCTGATTGGTTGATATTCTTTACTTTCTTTCTTAAGTACTATTCTCAGGGGTTATTCCCACCTAAGTGACATAGGTGGTGGAGGATCCTAAAAGATTCAAAACTCAGTTAAACACTATCTTTTCTCAAGTTTGCATGACACTTGCTTGGTGATCAAAGATTTGAACTTTCAATACTTAGATTAAAAACACAAACTAACTCTCCAGATTTCATTCGACTAAATATCGAGTGAAAGAGTAGGGTCGTGCTCACACACCATCCTAGTGTTCGATATTCTTACTCTACGACAACAACGGGTTGTTGCGGTAGCTAGTAGACCTTTAGCGAGACAACACTACTCCTTGACCTGGACTTGCAAATGGGATTGGCCGTCTTAAACATTTTCAAACCTTCCAATCTTCACGTTTTTCATACCCTAATTTGCTTGTAATTTTAAAACGGAATGGTCTCTTGCTGAAATAGGAAATGCTTCTACTTTTGTTTTCAAGTAGTCTAACCACAAACTATTTGCCTCTATCTAATTTTTCAATAATACACTTGTTGTCCTTTCTTTTGTTAGACCATGTGAACTTAACTCCCACGTGGTGGAATTTTAGCATTCCAACTCAAAATTGCTATCCAAACGCTACTTAAGGTGGCATTTGGATAACAATTTTTAGTGTGAGAATGAAAATGGAGAATGAGATGTGAATGAGATTCTCATACTTACTGTTTGGTTTAGATTTTCATGAGCTCAAACCAATCATAAGTATGAGAATCTCATTCTCATTCTACATTCTCATTCCCACACTAAAAACTGTTATCCAAACGCTACCTAAAACATTTCTAACGCAGTTTGCATCTCCATTTCTAACCCCATTTATCATTTTGGGACAAAAATTGGTTGAAGTCTCCAATCATGAGGGCCGCCATATTGCAAGGCATAAGATTCTTGACTACCTTCTAGAACTGCTTCGTGACACTAACTTGAGGAGGGCCATAGACCATCAAGTCCTAAAATCAAGTCCACCGAAATATATTTTTATGAAGATTTCCAAAACTCTTGGAGAACTTTATTCTTATGAGGGTGTGTACTTATTGGGATTCGAACGTAAATTTTTTTTTTATATCAATCTCGCACAGTAGCTCAATAGAGTTTTACACCAATGAGCTAAACGTGTTTGTTAAAATTAAGTTTTTTTTTGTAGGTGAGCTGAATAAGAAAAATAATTTTCCATTCTCACATGATTATTAGGGCATCTCCAGTAGAATAATAGGATAACCACATCAGCACGAACATAACCCACATAATTTTTTTATAATGAACTTTAAAGTATATAATTTGATTTAGTGTCATAAATTATCTAAAATATAATAGTTGCACTTTTCTGATCGGATAAAAACACTTTTACGTCTTGGAAAAGTAACTAACTCATCTCATTATCATTGTAATGTTTATTATACTCTAAATTGAAATAATGGAAGAATAATGAGGAGATAATGCACAATTTCTTAGGTGATTATACGCTGATTATCTTCCATTGTAGATGCCCTTACCAACCGAAGATGAACCCATGCAAATCTTAACCAATTGATTTAAGAGAGAGCTGGTCTGATAGATATACCTTTATTTTCTTATATATGATGAAGACCTTGAGATTAATTTAAAAAGAAGGCAAAGAATGGAAAGTAGTAATAAATGTCCAAAAGAGAGAGAGAGGATATTAGACTATAAGGTTCATTTAAGACTAAATAGACTGCATGCAGTGTACTTGTGAGACAGGAAATGGAGAGCCCATGCTTCCTTCACACTTTCACTTGGTCTCATTCCTTCCACCTACACTCACTCTTATCCTTCATTCAATGCTCCTATCTAATTCTCAACATGATAGACAGTTACTTAACAACTCAAAATAACTAGGGCTATGTTTGAGGGTAGATAAACTCTCCACTAAGTTAGATTCTGACTTATTGACTTTGTCAATAAACTCTTAAAGAGGTATTTGACAAATTTTACTCGAAACTTTTAACCTCTCTTGTAGTAAGCTTGTAAAACAAGTTTTTCAAATAAGCTAATTAACTTATTTCTATTTTATCCTTATTATCATAATAAAAAATAATTATTTATCTTTTTACGTCATTCTATGCATTTAAGTTCATTCAAAAGATAATTTTACCACTCGTAAAAAAACAACTAGTTTTTCAGCTTCAGCTACCTTTTCAGCTTTCAACTCCAGGTAATTTTTCAACTCGTTGTGCCAAGAAACAGATTTTAAAAGAAAAAAGAGGGATGGAACAGTACTTAATCAAGTAAAACATGCAATGTCAAAATTTCACTCTCCAATGATCATGTTTTACAATCTTGCTGATTCAATGGTGTGAATCATAGCAAATCCCAAGCAAGCCCTCAATACTTTCCCTTTCCCTTTCCTCTTTTCCCACCACCTCCTTTCCCGTTTTTGCCGAACTTTTTGCCACCCTTCTTATCAGATTTGCTCTTCATATATGACACTCTATCAGCCTTTTTCTGCCTCTCTTTTCGAACTTGTTCCAAATCCTTCACTTCCGAGCGCACATGAGCATTAGGCAGTGGGCGCTGCCTCTTCCCGCCCTTATAGTTCCTATTGTTATTCCCCTGTAGATGACGCCCATATCCTGCAATATGACATGCAGGGATAAGAAAAAGATTCAAACTTACTTCTATGACAGACTCCTATCAAAGGCAGCACGAATCATAGCTGTAACGGTGAATATTAGATGTTGACCAGAAACCAACTTGCAATTTCTCTATCTTCAAGCAACAATAAGAGTGCATATCATGACATGTAACTCTCGGAATTAAAAGTCATTTAGTGTTCGTTTTGAAGTTTTAACATAACTTGAGAGTAAGCAAAAAAAGTCATTTAGTGTTCATTTTGATATTTTAACAGAACTTGAGAGTAAGCGATAGAAGTTCCTTAGGTTCAACCAATTCTTGTCTGGATAGAAAGAGTAAGGTATGGGGCTAGAAGATGATGCAACAGAAGAGTCTAGCCTTGTTACATTAAAGCAATTAAGCTAGAGATAAAAAAAAGGCATATCACAAACCCCTACATGGTCAGAATAAGATTATTTAACGAACCAGATGCAACAATTGGAACAATATTGTCATAATCGTTGAAAAATGTTTCAAAGTAATGATACGAATTGAGATGCAAACAATATACTGATTTACGATTGAATATACTGTTTCAAAGGACTGTCCAGAAGAACATCAAACAATTGAATAGAATTTCGAGGCGCTTGTTTCAAAGCATTACCTGCTGAACTAGAGGCTCCCTCAGCATTTCTTTCGTCTCCTGTTCCTTTAAGAGATATTTTACTATGAGATTGTTCTTTCCACTTCTTGTATATCCCAGTTTTATTTGCCTTTACTCTTGCACCACCCTCTGTCTTGATCTACACGGTAGAAGCAAATATGGTCCCAAGCATTTTAGGTATGCAATGAAGCACATATAACACACATCAAGATGGTATGAAATCATTTATCGATATACACCTATTAAAGGTGATATGGATGTAAAGATCATCCAAAGCGATGGATGATACTTTTGTGATACGTAAAAAATAAAATAAAGATGTCATATTTATTAGAGAGAATATCCTGCATACAAATGAAGTGGCTTTTTCAACAGTAAAATTCCATTTTACATGCACTTCCTAAGCAAGCTTACTTCACAGGTTGATCCCGATCATAAATAAGACAAGCATCCTCAAGCTAAATCCTTGCTCAATTAAATGAGAAATCGGAAGCTTGTGTATTATAGGAAATGAAAACTTAAGAGCTAAGCCAATTCAGTTTTGAATGACTAGATTTGATTTCTTTACCACGTAGCTATGAAAACTATATACATGTCCCAAATGCTAATTTTAATAAGTCATTTCATATCATAGTAAGCAACTAACGAGTCCAGGATTGGTGGATAAAAACATGATAGATGTAGAGAGAAAAAAGAATGTCCCGGTGCTTGAGATTCCAACCTTTGTTTTAGAATGCAGTAATGAAAAGATAAGCGATAACAGAAGGCCTATAATAATCTAAAACATGCAAGCATATACCTCCCAGTCGATGTGTTTGTTTCATTTACATACCACAAACTTTAAATGAACACACATGATTGAGAACAAGGCCGAGTTCCAAAGAATACCTTTCCACTAGCTGTAACACGATCACCATTATTCAACTTGATGTACTTTTTACTCCTCTGTTACCAAGAAAGATCAATAAAATTAGCAAAACATATTTACAGAGCTACAGGAATTCAATGTGCCTACTTTTTTTTTGCCAGCCAGCTTATCTGACCCCACATTCATTTCTTAAAAGGCTTGAAAAGAAAACACAAAGGCAGTACCTTATCCCAATGAAACACAGATTTCTGTTTCTGCATGCCCCCATTATCATCTGCAACAAGATCTATGACAGCAGATTCCAACCTAAAATAGCAAATATGTCACAAAAGGGATCGCCAATGACAAAGAAAATTACTGGCATTCACTCGTACAGTATAGAAGAATTAAGAAAATCTAACTGTCACGTGAATACACACATATGTCGCAGATGTCAAGATTAACATGTTTAATTTAATTAAATTTATGATCAGAATGTCTAAACAAATGCACACAGAGGCATAAGATTAATTGACATTTGACATCTATTGCTTGTGTAAGGATTTATGCCAAACATGAAAATATTAAGGTACTGGGATCATATATGTAACTTTTTATCTTTTTAAAACTGAACAGAAGGAACTGAACTGACATAAAATGTAAAGAATGTAAAGTTCCAAGTTCTAGCTATAACTGAAATGAAAGACATCTATTCGCTCCATACTCATGACTCAGCATCGATAGCTTATTATGCAGTAAATTCAGAAAAAAGAACCAACTAAACTCAAACCCTCGCAATATTTACAACGTAGCAACATTTTAAATGAATCTTACCTGTTTGATCCGTTAGCAACATTTTAAATGAATCTTACCTGTTTGATCCGAAGTCTTGATTAGCCCGTACTGATAGTCCTGCTTCTGTATGCTGAGGAAAAGGTAGGAATGAAGTTAAGTAGTTAACCATGTTTTCAATGCATAAGCAATGTAAATGAAACCCTAGAACAAACTGTTAATGGAGTCTATATATTTTGCATCCACGAATCAAGATGAATAATATGACATAAACATTACAAATTTACATTACACAGAAGTAACCTACATGATTTGTTGGAACAGAACTTATAAAATATTCTTCATCCTTGAAGCTCTTTGCCTTCCTTTTAGTACCGCGAACTTTTAACACAAGGGGGAAAAGAAATCAGTTTCTTTTATAGAAAAAAATACATCTATGATTCATCATTCCATAATGAAAAAAAAATAATAGAGACAGAGTCTAAGGGTTTATTT
Organism: Monsonia emarginata; assembly: GCA_036897685.1. Classification (NCBI taxonomy): domain Eukaryota; kingdom Viridiplantae; phylum Streptophyta; class Magnoliopsida; order Geraniales; family Geraniaceae; genus Monsonia; species Monsonia emarginata. The sequence goes on along the minus strand of JAYMSY010000301.1, from coordinate 5,397 downwards.
TGGTTGCTGGTAGTTGATTGCATTGCCTTTTCTTTTGCTTTGCAGTGTCTACAAGTACATATACCTGTCGGTCCTCATATTACTTTCTATGGCAATTGAGCCCATTCACCAATAATATTTGAAATAAGAAACAAGGTGTGCGCTGAAAGTAGTAACTATTCTGGATAACGACAAGAAACTTCCCATATCTATGTTTCAGAACCCTTCAAAGATGCTGGCTAAAGTATCAATTTGGCATCAATTCAAAGACGAAGTAAAAAATTCTCTGTAAAAGATGTTGCAAGTAAGGAAGCTCTGGAAAACATTTTGTGAGTGCATGTGCAAGAGAGACCTAAAATACTGGAGTAGAAACAAACCTTTTTTCCCCCTTTCCTCGGGAATAGTGATATCTGGTTCGGGCTCCTGGAGGTATGAAATAGTTGTTAAATTGCACAAACATATTGCAACTGTTATTCTCCCACACTACAAAGAATCTTATATGTAAAGTACCATATAGAAGTATTTACCTCTTCAACAGGTTTGCTCGAGCGCTGCTGGTGCACTAAATTAATTATCTTCTCGTGAACGGCTCTTTTTTGCTTCATCACATCAACCCACTGACTAGAAGGACCCTGCAAGCAAGCTAGTATCAGTGCAAAATATAATAGGAAAGCCATAAGTTACACTGTTGGAAAAAACTACTCCCTCCGTTCCAAAATAAGTGTCCCATTTCTAAAAATAGTTGTTCAACAATAAGTGTCCCATTTCTATATTATGTAGTATAAATGTCATGGATTACCAATTGTATCCCTTAACATGAGAGTTAAAATTGAGACATGGTAGCACATGAGGGGTAAATGGTGGAAAGTCAAGCATAAAAGTGAGAATCCTTCATTTTTGCAAATAGTCAAATGTGACACTTATTTTGGAACAGAGGGAGTACGTAAATGGATAAACTCATCTGGTAGTGTGTGCTAAACTTTTGTATCCTTTTCTTTTGTAAGGGGATGATTGGTTCCAAGTAAATAGTAGGACTGAATTTCTTCAGCACAAGAAAATTTTCGATTTAGTATTGTCAGGCTTTTGGCTAATGCAGAAGATGTGATGTCTATGGAAGAGAATAAGATGTTTCAACAAAGAAAAACACAAAGGGAACTGCATAAACAGCCATCCTATCCCTTTGTGGTTCTTCAAAGGATACATGCCTTTGAATGACCTAGCCAGTAGCCCAAAGATATGCATGTAAATAAAACAAAGCTCGAAGGTAGGATTTTTAGTTTAGGAATGAGATTCCCACTGTTGATGACATGATGTTTGGATTAACATTAACTCATTCATATTTCCTTTCATCTTTTTCTTTCTGTTTCCCATCTCTTTTGGAAGTTTGAATATATTCTTCTCAAAGTGTTACCTGAATTCGGCTAAAAATCACCTCAATGTGGATTAGAGGACAATGTTATGATTTTTTTTATCATTTAATAAAAACACTATGATAAAGGATGAGATGTTCCCTTTCCAAAAAGTTATCGAAACACAATGTTAGAAGGTGTTTAGATTAGATTATAATTTGGTCAAACCAGTCACACATGGTCAAATCTCGGTGTATCATGACAGCCAAAGCTATAAACACCCGAGGGCTACGACAGCCCAAGTTAAAAACTATGATCTATTTTTCTGAGAACCTAATCCAAATACCCTCTCAACTTAATAGTAGTAATTGAAAGCAGCGTTATATATGAGCTTGAGTGGATGATAATTTAGGCTTTAGATTGTTAGATGAGCTGGGCTCTAGGTGAATCACAAGATACGTTTGATTTTTGCTATTGAGATATTTGGGGATACTAACTTAAGTGTTGATTGTTTGAAAGTTTTACTTCTTTATTACATTTTGTTCGATTTCAATTGTAAAAATATTCTTGCTTTTGTATTTTAAACTCCATTGTCAGACTATTGCTGTAAACAGGAAACAAGTTCAGGAATAAAAGCATTGTTTGTAGCTGTCCATAGGTCTGATTTGAAAGATTTGTGTCCAATGGGGTATATAACTAATTGAACATATAATGGTCTTACCGATCTTTGCCTTTCTTCACCTCGTCATTGTAGCTAGTAGCTACTTCATTTCTACTTAGTATACCCATGAGTTTTGTAAGTAATTTGTCTGCAATACTTGTGCAGGCTATGTACATTCGTGTCAAGCATAGTAAGACTACTTACTTTATCAGTTGTGATCCAACTGAAACTATTCTGGACATCAAACAGAAATTAAGTGTTCTTATTGAACAACCAGTTCACGATCAGCGTTTGATCTTGGTGGGGTCAGGGGAAGTTTTGGATGATTCAAAGACATTGGCAGACCAGAAGGTATGGATCCGCCAATTCATTCATATCCTCTATTTTCTTGTCTCTTTTCATGTATTTCAGAAATATAGCACCACTCGGGTTTTAGTTCCTGTTATGCTCATATTGCAAAGTTAACTATATACATGATGATTAGAGCCTTCAATTTGCCATGACTTTTCAGGTTGAGAATGATGCTGTTGTCGCATTGACTTTGAGAAAAGGTTGTGATTCTTGTCCTTGCTATCATAGTTTCTTTCTTTTCTTTTTTTTTTTAATTGTATGATGAGTATAGTAGTTTCCAATTGTTACAATAGGGCAGTATAAAACTGTATATTAAGTTGAAAGTTAAAATTCTCATGTTAGCTTCTATAAAGCTCATCTGCCTGCCCTTACTTGTCTAAGGTTAAGGTTTCATGCTCTATAGATGATTTATGTATATGTAGGGAGAGGGGAAAATCTATTGATGATAATCTGGTTTGGCTGCTGACTGGTTGTGGAGCTAGGTTAAAACAAATTCGTGAAATCATACAACCATCACGAAAAAAAGAGGTTGTCCAGGTCTTGCGTAGTTATGATCCATTTCTGCAAAATGTTCCAGAATTGTCCTAAGTTTGTGGGTTTTGTTCCAATGAATTGGAACATTTTCCCAGACTTAGGAGTTAGGGCTATACTGGAAGAAAACAAATCTAAGTTTAGGACTAAAATAAATAAATTCCATAAATCTATGATTATTTTGGAACAAAATGAATAAGCTTTAGACTATTTTGGAAATAAACTCAAACTTTTGACTAAATTGAAACAAAAGCGCAAACTTAGGACTAGATTGGAACATTTTCCTCTATTTCTCGGGTAAACTCTGTTGGGGGTAGGAATAGTTTTTTCTTTTTATTTCATAGGAAGTGTTTGTATCTGCTTGGAAATTGTTGGTAAATTTTTGTTAGATTTGTTCTACCGTTGTGGCTTGTTTCAGTTGGAAGCAAGGGAAAAGGATGGGATGGGAGAGAAGTTGGTCGGGATGGGCTACCTGTTGTTTTAGTAGTTCAGAGATGCTAGACTATATGATCCCTTTTGGTTTCTTTTCCAGCACTCGAAAGAGTGGAGACAAATTTTGAAGTATCTTGGATTTTCAAAATCCTCTCTTCTCCAGTTCTCCCCCAGGATTAAATATAACCCGTGAAGGGTTAAATAAGTAATTAGGATACAAAGGTTACTTAGCTTTCTACTCCTGTAACTGGAGTTAAATTTTTTATTTACTCAAGAGAAAGGAATTAGCTCCTTCTCCTCCATCCTACCAAACAAACGAAGTAAGGTTGTTTGTATGTATTGACAGATCTATATCTTATGTATCAGTATTGCTTTAAATTTTGTTCTCAACTTATAATAAACAGATAGCAGAGCCCTTGTCTGTGAAACAATGTAAGAACAAATCTGGTGTTTATGCTACATGCATCTTAAACGTACTTTAACGTCATGATCTCAAATATGTTTGAACTATTTTTCTCTGTGGTTGTTTGGGCCAATCTTTTAACAACTTGCCCTCCTTGGTTCCAGATGACAATCAGTTTGAGGAAGTCAACATTGTGCGGCCAAGTGACTTCTATCAATCTCGCGATGCAGAGGGAGGAAATTGGTGAGGGAAGGCTTTGTGTGGAAAGCTTTGATATGACTCTCTGCATGTACGGCAGTTATTTCGGTACACATTGGGTTCTTGGAACCATGACGTTGTTTACAATCTAGTTTAGTCAGAAATCACATGGCTGTAGTTGGCTGATCTTCTCATATGTCAAACAATGTTGTAGTGTTTTACACCAATTAATTCGTGTGATCGCGGATTGCAGTATGGCGCATGTATTTTGTTACACAGAAAGGCTAGAGTCCAGTGCGAGGATTAACGCAGCTAAAAACTGTATGCGTCTTTACGTCTATCTTGATTTGATAGCTTTGTTATTGTGTTCCAAATGCTGTCTGAATCGTTGTAAACCGAAGCCAATTAAGTCTCTAAATCAGTTCAATTAATTTTATCAAGAAGATGAAAACAAAATAGAAGGAAAAGGGGGGAATTTTTAAGGTCCAGAGGTAACAGTTAGGTTTAGAAGGAGATGGTCAAAAGAAATTGAACTGGCCATCAGCTATCGGGGCAATTGGTACGAGTGAAACTACATAGCGATTTTCGCTCGGACGACCTATATGACATTTTTTTTATATAAACAATTGCTGTTGTTAGCTAGTTTTGTTAATGATTATGTATTTGCTTCAAATGTTGAGCAGTGGTTTTCCTCTGTGGTTACATTTTATTCCTGGGATTGAGTTTCGGACTGATAATGCACCATTTAAGGTTAGTTCTCATGTTACTTTCATTTGTGCTTCAAGTTTCCAGAATGCCAATGGTTGTTTTAGTTTTTCCACTTTGCTTGTTCATGGGAAATCTCTGGTTCAGGCAGAAATGCAGCGGTTCACGGCCAAAATTGTGGATATGATGAAGCAGGAAAAGCTTTATGCGTCTCAGGGTGGACCTATTATTTTATCACAGGTTCATTCCTTAAGTTCTTTCTTACTCGTGTGGTGTTTGGTTCTTGGTTTCTATTTTGTAGTTCATTAGGGAGTTTGTCAGCGTGTTGTTTCATTTAGTATTCCAAAAGCATGATTTTTTTCTGTCTTCCAGATTGAAAATGAGTATGGAAACATTGATTCAAAATATGGGTCTGCTGGCAAATCCTATATTAAATGGGCAGCAACGATGGCAATATCTTTGGATACTGGGGTTCCCTGGGTTATGTGCCAACAAGGAGACGCTCCTGATCCAATTGTGAGTTTATCTTGGCGTTGTCAAGCGTTGGTTCATAAAGAATATAAAGATTGCCTTTAAAAAGAAAAGAATCTGAAGATTGGCACCCTGTGAATATCATTTTGCATTGACCGTGTTGCATATAACTATACTGAATTGTTTTCAACATTTCTAACAGATCAATACTTGCAATGGATTTTACTGTGATCAATTCACCCCGAATTCTAACAAGAAACCCAAAATGTGGACTGAGAATTGGAGTGGATGGTATGGTTCCTGATCATCTTAAACTT
>JAYMSY010000300.1:0-13013 GCA_036897685.1 Monsonia emarginata | reverse complement strand
TTATTTTGAAACAAAAGGAGTGTATAAATTTTAATTAATTAGAGTACATCATCGACAAAAAGTATACCTATAACATTAAATAAACTGTAAAAACAATTCAACTTAAATCAAAATTACATCACATTAAACTTTCGATATTGACGCAATCTTTATCAATTACTCACTAAAAAATCTATTCACCAATTCAATATAAGTATACTTAAGTACTAGTACTAATTAGAGTAGTATTTTAGCAATATGTTGTTCATTTGAAACTAGATCTTTACATGAGTTATTTCAAAGTTAGTCTGCAACTAACCAAATCAAACAACAGCTACATACATCATCTTCTTCTACAAGAGTGATTTCCGGTAAAAAAAAAAATACTTAACAAGTATAATCACAAGTAACTAATGGTATAAGGTTGAATATCGCCGATCCCTTTCAACTTATTTGGTCAACCCTCCAAAAATATTATGATCTAAGGAAAATATGAAACTATATGTCGATGGTGTTTGTGAGAAACTAATTAGGTCGAAATCGAGTACAATATATATACTAAAATAAATTAATATTATGGAGTAATCAGTTAGAGTCAGGTAGGGTAATGATACACTCATATCCATAATCACACCAAACGGGTACAAATATAATACTCATTCCCAACACGAAACCCAAAACTTGAAACTCATACCCTAATCAAACGAGTCGAGAAAGACAAGTATCCATCGAGTTCGGGTAAAATTATCATCCCTATAGTTAATTAAAATAAAAATATGATGTCACATGTGAGTACATGACATAAAGTAAAAAATTAGTTAAAATAAAGACAGTGACACACAAAAACAAACGGTGCCCAAAAATTGAAAATATTAATCTTATCAAACACTTATCACTTGTGCAATTTACAAATCATGACAATTGTCAACTCTATAGATTAAAAAAATAGTCAAACACTTGTATTGAAAGGAAGAGAATATCTGTTTAGAATGAGTTTTTATTTTATTTTCATTTTCATATAAAAAAATCAATAAACCTGCAATTTAATTGTGTTATTTTTAGAAATTAATTGTGTGTTAAAACAAAACAAAAATGTAAAGTCTGGTTTAATTTCATGAGAGGGAGCGCAAAATTAGCAGTAGGAATGAATGCAATGAAAGTGGCGGTTTTGATCCGAATTAGGCTCCCAGAAAGCAGGAGGCTTTATGGCTGTTTACGATCCAACCATTCTCAGCGTCACCGCTTTTCGGATCATTTCCTTGTGCTTCACCACAATCCACCCGATTTTGTTGCTTCATCCGAATATCAATCTCGTAGAAGAAGAGACGCAGCAAATTACTGAAACCCATTTACACATTTTCGAAGAAAATGCCACTCAATTAGAATTTGTTTTGATTTGAAAAGCCATTAACGCCAATGCCGTGATTGTTGTCTACAACAAAGAAAGTGTTGTTCGAATCTGAATCTGTTTGAATGGAGAACTATTTGAATGAGAATTTTGGTGGAGTGAAGCCCAAGGGTTCTTCGGAGGAGACTCTCGAGAAATGGAGGAAGCTCTGTGGTGTCGTCAAGAACCCTAAGAGACGCTTTCGCTTCACTGCCAATCTCTCCAAGCGCAGTGAAGCTGCTGCTATGCGCCGCACCAATCAGGTCTCTCTCTTTTTTCTCTTATCTAATGTCTATATAAAATATTATAGTACTTAAATTTCATCAAACAGTAACACATGCATATGATACCACCTCACTCCATGAATTTCTAGCGCGGCTCAGTTTATTTGGTATGCTTCGTACGTAGCAAATTATAATTTAATCAAATCAGCACGGTTAAAGGTTGACGCGTCATGTCTCATGTTATAACATTTTGTACAACTGCGGGGACGAATAACATTGCTCTTGTTTCAATTAATTAGCATTCCCCAACCTCAAAGTTATCATTTTTACTTGTTTCTATTTATAGTTAGGATTTTAACTTAATTAGGCTTCCTTCTAATGGTGAGAAAATTTTTGACACCCAATTGGGTTCCTTAGAAGGAATTAAAACATGGGAGGATTTGACTTTTCTGTCTTTTGTATATACATTGGATTGTTGATATGTGGACAGATTGGTATTCGTGCTCTACCTGATTTAATGGGTAAGATCTTTCATGTTAGCTTGTTTGTAGATGCTTGAGGTCTCGTATTGTAAGGTGATCCTTGGGATCACGTTGGATCATTGTTGCGTTCAAAGGAATGTTGGATCATTGTTGTACTTGAGGAATCCACTTTTTTTTCCTTATCTTTGGTATTCTAGCTCAAATCTTTGTATAAAAGTTTTGTTTTATGATGGAATGATTATTGAATGCAGTTGGGGAACAGTCACTTGGTTTGGACCAAACAGAATTGTGTGTGTTCTTACAACTGCTAAGTAATACTATGCGTTTGTGCTTTGCAAGAAAGTTTGCGCATAGCATATCTCTTTAGTGCAGAAAAGAATACCATTTTGTACCATGATTATAGCATTTCAACTTTGTATTATTACGGTCTTTACTTCTCTTCTTTCTTGAATCTTTAGGAGAAGTTGCGGATTGCAGTTTTGGTTTCAAAAGCTGCATTTCAGTTTATCCAAGGTGAGATTCTGCATGACAATTAAAAGTGGTTTTACTTCCATTTGTTTGTCGTAAGCAACGACTAAAGCAAAGTCAGCACTGCAGGTGCGCAACCAAGCGACTACGTTGTGCCTCAGGATGTTAAAGCTGCTGGTTTTGATATTTGTTCTGGTGAGTTAGGGTCCTTAGTTGAAGGCCACGATGTGAAAAAGCTAAAGTTTCATGGTGGGGTTGAAGGCATTGCTAGAAAGATCAGGGCATCAACCACGGATGGACTATCTACTGACAGTGATATGCTAAGGCGCAGACAAGAGGTTTATGGAATCAATAAATTCGCTGAGAGTGCTCCAAAGAGTTTCTGGTTCTTTGTTTGGGAAGCCCTTCAAGACACAACCCTTTTGATCCTTGCAATATGTGCTTTTGTGTCTTTGGTAGTTGGCATAATGATGGAAGGTTGGCCACACGGAGCTCACGATGGCCTTGGAATTGTTGCTAGCATTGCATTGGTTGTGGTTGTCACGGCAACAAGCGATTATCGCCAATCTTTACAGTTCAAAGATTTGGACAAGGAAAAGAAGAAGATCAGTATCCAAGTTACAAGAGGTGGATATAGGCAGAAATTATCAATATATGAATTGCTCCCTGGAGATATAGTGCACTTAAACATTGGAGACCAAGTCCCCGCTGATGGACTATTTGTTTCTGGATTTTCCGTGCTTATTGATGAGTCAAGTTTAACTGGGGAAAGTGAACCAGTGATGGTAACTGCTGAAAATCCATTTCTGCTCTCCGGAACTAAGGTTCAAGATGGATCGTGCAAGATGTTGGTCACTACTGTTGGGATGCAAACTCAATGGGGCAAATTGTTGGCAACTCTTAGTGAGGGAGGAGATGATGAGACCCCGTTGCAGGTGAAACTTAATGGAGTGACAAACCTTATTGGTAATGTGGGTGTTTTCTTTGCCATAGTCACATTTGCAGTTCTGGTGCAAGGGATGATCAGCAGGAAGGTGCACGAGGGGACTCATTGGAGCTGGTCTGGAGACGAAGCGTTGGAACTATTGGAATTTTTCGCTATTGCAGTTACAATTGTTGTTGTTGCAGTTCCAGAGGGGCTGCCGTTGGCTGTGACCCTGAGTCTTGCCTTTGCCATGAAGAAGATGATGAATGATAAAGCACTAGTGAGACATCTCGCGGCTTGTGAAACTATGGGTTCGGCCACAAGTATTTGTAGTGACAAGACGGGAACATTAACTACTAACCACATGACTGTTGTCAAAGCATGCATTTGCTTCAATATCAGGGATGTGAAAAAGGAAACAGCTTCAAAGTTTTGCGCCGAAGTTCCAGAATCCGCTACTGAGCTTCTATTACAATCTATATTTACTAACACGGGAGGGGAAGTCATTGTCAACAAAGATGGTAAACAAGAGATACTGGGAACGCCCACTGAGAGCGCCTTATTAGAGTTTGGCTTGTCTCTTGGAGGAAATTTTCATGAAGTTCGACAAAAGTGTAAAATTGGAAAAGTTGAGCCTTTCAACTCCACAAAGAAACGAATGGGAGTAGTACTGGAACTCCCAGATGGGCGTATACGAGCCCACAGCAAAGGTGCTTCTGAAATCATTTTAGCTGCCTGCGAAAAGGTGGTTGATTCTGATGGCAAAGTTGTTCCTCTTGATGAAACATCCATCAGAAAACTCAATGCTACAATTGATCAGTTTGCCAGTGAGGCTCTCCGGACTCTATGTCTAGGCTATATGGACCTTGAAAATTGGTTCTTTGATCAGGATCCTATTCCCTCCACTGGTTATACATGTATTGGAATTGTTGGCATTAAAGATCCTGTTCGTCCTGGTGTCAAGGAGTCTGTTGCAGTTTGTCGATCAGCTGGCATCACTGTACGGATGGTTACTGGTGACAACGTTAATACTGCAAAGGCTATAGCAAAGGAGTGTGGGATTCTTACTGATGATGGTGTAGCTATTGAAGGTCCAGATTTTAGAGAGAAAAGCATGGATGAATTGCTTAAAATAATTCCCAAACTTCAGGTGCTACCTACATTTCTGTTCGCAGAAAAAAACATTTTTCCTACTAATGAAAATCTAATGTGACTTGTAAATTCTGACTTATTTTGTAGGTCATGGCTCGATCTTCGCCTCTAGACAAGCATACACTGGTAAAACACTTGCGAACCACGTTTGATGAAGTTGTTGCAGTCACTGGGGATGGAACAAATGATGCCCCAGCACTACATGAAGCAGATATTGGACTGGCAATGGGCATTGCTGGAACGGAGGTGAGTCTGCTATATTTCTTTTGGAAGGGCAATTAGATTGTTAAAACATCTGAAATAACAGAATGTCCGTGAAAGATTTGCCAAAACTTAACTTCATACTTTTGAATGTCAGGTGGCTAAAGAGAGTGCTGATGTCATAATTCTTGATGATAACTTCTCCACAATTGTGACTGTGGCCAAATGGGGACGCTCGATTTATGTGAATATCCAAAAATTTGTACAGTTCCAGTTGACTGTCAATGTAGTTGCGCTCGTTGTTAACTTCTCATCAGCTTGTTTGACCGGTAAGATCATGTATTTTGCTTAGCTTCCTTAGACATCAAAGTACCCTTTTCGTTTGGCTAATGTTTTTGTGCCAACCTTGTTTCAGGAAATGCTCCCCTCACAGCCGTCCAACTATTGTGGGTCAACATGATCATGGATACACTAGGAGCACTTGCACTTGCAACGGAGCCTCCAAATGATGAGTTAATGAAGCGTATGCCAGTTGGAAGGCAAGGAAGAATCATCAATAATATCATGTGGAGAAATATCTTGGGCCAGTCTTTCTATCAGTTCATGGTAATCTGGTATCTTCAGGCAAAAGGAAAGGATTTGTTCCATCTTGAGGGCCCAAAATCTGATCTCATCTTGAACACTCTTATTTTTAACTGCTTCGTCTTTTGTCAGGTAATCCTTTTAGTACTCAGTCTTCTAAACTATGCTTAAAGTGGCGTTGTAGATTGTCAGGGTAGTCTGTTTGCATATTGTTGCTATATCATAATTTTAAAACATAAAAACTCGGAGAAGGAACTGCTTGGTAGACAAATACAAGAAATCATACATCGATACGAGTGTAAATATGGACTGTACAAATAACAAACTTGTTTAAATTTTGTCTATCTGAAATCTTAACTTCTCTGTCATGCTATTTCCTTACTCTTCTTTGTATAATTTTTTCGAGGATCTTCATGTTCTTTATGAACGTAGCGTATCATTGCCGCTGAATTCCATTTAGGCCATTCTACAACCTGTTTGCAGTTCAACCAATTATTTATAGTCATGTGATGTTCATGTAAAGATCTTTGTTCTCTTCTGTTGCTTTAATTCTTAGCTTGAATGACACCTGATATTCTGCAAAGCACCTACAGTACAAAATCCGGGGCAACTTTTAGCTGAACTAAAACGTCTCGGTTCTCTAATTTGCAGGTCTTCAACGAGATAAGCTCACGCGAGATGGAGGGGTTAAATGTTTTCAGAGGCATTCTCAGTAGCAATGTGTTTATGGGTGTTCTTGGCGTCACTGTTCTTTCCCAAATCATTATCATCGAGTTCCTCGGCACATTTGCAAACACAATACCTCTTACTTCTGATCAGTGGATCTTTAGCGTATGCGTTGGATTTGCAGGCATGCCAATTGCTGCCATCCTGAAGATGATCTCACTGTGAACCACATATGGGCGATCCTTACATTTAAAAGCTCCCCATGCTTGGGAACAGAGTACAGATTTAAGGTTGCCTCATTGTGTGAGTGATAAGAAATTAGATTGTTATAACAGCTATTCAGGTTTTTCTAGGATCCTACATTTTCACTTGCTGTTGTTTTTGGGTAAATTAGAAGAAGGTGGATGAGCAAAGTTCGATATAGGCCTCCAATAAGCTGAGCTTGATGTTTCTAGCATGCTTTGAATTGATTCAAGTTCAGAGGGCTTGATTCATTGTGTTCCTTGATTTTATCATTTCATTTGTGTACTGAACTACTGATTAATATACCAACCTCTCTTTTGATACTCCAAACCAGAGACCTCTAAACTCACACATTTTAACTCATACTTGGCCTCAATTTACGTTGTACCTTTTATTTCTTTTTTCTTTTTTGATGAAAAATAAAGGCAGTTTATTAATATAAGTCGAAAGACGGTGAAATAAACTAGAGAAGAACAAATAAACTGAAAGTATAAAAGCCGAAATCAACTGAAGATACAAAATGATCTCAAGTCAAGCGCTTAAAACAAAATCTCAATACAACTAAAATAAACCAGACAAGCGCCAACTGAAGCCACTTCCAAATACAATGAGCATACATGAGAATAGGAAAGGAATGGTTTATTATCATTAAACCTCTAGAATTATACAAATTGATATCCTTCTTTGGTGTATATACAGAACCTACGGACATTTCTCTACACATATATAAGAACTCATGCTCCACAAGTAGAGTTGACAATACAAAAATCTGAGGAAAAACACCATTTACTCCTCCATTTCAGAAAGTCTTCCAGTTTCATAAGTATGGTGCAACCAGACAGGCTCAAGTAACATTCTTGCAGCATTTAATTTCTCGGCTCCATCTTCTTCGTTTTGTTCTTCAACTTCTCTCTCCAACTGAGGATAGATATCTTGCAGTGAATCCAACATCAAATGAAGCTCATCCCACATTTTCCCTTCATCTCCTACCAACTTCAAAGAGACAAAGCGAACCAGTCCCAGTACCAACCCGAATTCCTTCCTTGTCAATCCAACTGCAGTGCCGGTCATGAAAATCAATCCAACTGCATCCAGTACTCTGGAACTTCCTCTCAAGAATGATATTATCACTTCCAAGAGTTTCTTAAAGCAAGGAAAATCTTCTAGTTCAAAATTATTGTCCTCTTCTGGGTTTTCTTCCCGTATTGCACTGAGCTCAGTCTTTGCGATAACTGAGAGCCATTTCGGAAACTGGAGTCTAATGTGATCAGATAATGTTAAAAACATTCTTTCACCTGGGGTCTGCTTCAATATCTGGCTTGATGCTAATGCCAGAATCAAATCAGGGAGCCACGGCTTTGCAGCTGCAACAAGACGTGTTGCCAATCCGGAGCCCAAGTATAACTCAACTGAAACAATTAGATCGAGTAGGCTGTTGGCTAGATCAAAAGCTTCTAGCGGAGGTGATGAAGCTTCATTCCTAGCTTTCAGGACTTCATTGAGTAGCTTAGCTGCATAGGTGAAGGAGCTCTTAAGACACAGAATTATTTCTTTTAAACCCTCCTCAAACTGCAACTGGTCTCTAGATTGTTGCTCCATGGTGGAGATGATATATTGCACGTATGTTGATGTGAATTTTAGGAACCTTCCATGATTGTGAGAAATGAAATCCATCGTAGCAGAATCAACAAAGAACTTGAGAACTAGAGTGAGCATCTTCATCATACTTGATATGTTCTTCCGTGTAAGATTGGCAAATCCTAAATGCACGTTGAAAAGCTATTTACTTCAGTATAAGAATGGCAAAACTAACTCGGAATCAACAACACAGTGTGAATATATGGTATGTTGCTGATGAATAAAAAACTATGCACATTAGCCTGAAAGACTCAGAAATCTAGATGATTTAGAACCAACACAGCAAGGTGCCACACAGGGAAACAATAGTAAGTACCGGATTAGTAACATCCTCATTCCTAAGCTGCCATTGTAATAAAAATAAATAATTGAATTCCCCGCAACTGAATAAACAAAAGTATTTGAAAAATCATCAGTTTTCATTCTGGGTCAATACTGCCATTAGTAAAGGAATAGTGGCAAAAGGTTCCCAGTTCTACCCAATCAACTGACTACGGAAACAGACAATATGAAACTGTCGAGCCTAAAGAGACAGCAACAAATACCACAAGCCATGGAATGAAGCTCTGAAAGTTATAAAACATTCAGAACCTCATTAATTTACTTTTGTGTTTAAAGAGCTTAAACATATTGAAAAGAGAAGTAACAAAAACAGATCATTATTTTAATCCCATTTGCCGAAAAAGTTGTGTGCGAGTGTGTGCAGTAGTTGGCTATCCATTGTCACTTACCACCCTCTTTAGTTCTAGAGGCACTTGTTTGAGGCTTTCCATGCTTTTGTCCTCTGCAATTGGTTTTCTTCTTACATTGCTTAACCTCAGAAGGTGAATCTCTGGACTCACTAGAGAAACCTGCTACAAACAGCTTCCCCGTGCAATTCAGCAGGTGACCCACTGTCTGGTCTAATGACATCTGGTGGTAGAAAGAAGAGAAAAAGAACAAACATAAAGAGTCAGGGAACAATTGGCAGCAAAATATTTCTTAGGCACCTACGCACAAAGCATGACCGAATGACAATGCACTGACAAATTAGCGGTTTCGGTTTCAAGCACACTCCTTATAAGTGCTTGACATAGATATGTATCCGTGTATCACACGGGAAATAAACTAGTATCAATAAAATGCATAAACCAACCGGAGCAGCAAACAAAATATTACAAATTATCAAGCAACAAAAACACAATTTCCGCAAGAACTTCATATACTGAAGGACATGTAATAAAGCAAGAAACAAGAGATTAGCATCAAACAGTGCAAACATTGCAACAGAAAGACCAGAGAAACAAAATATTGCTCACCTCCAAACATGAACTTGAAGAACTACTCCCATCATCCTTCTTAGCGCCATTACTCTTATCGCTAATGCTATGTTGAAGAGTCATATACAGAGCAAGAGCTGTATATGCCAGAACTGGAGATGGGTCCATAAATTCACTGTTCATACATTGAACAATGCTGACCTCAGAAATGACCTTCAAAGCAAGAAATGCCTGCTCCAGGGTTGCAGACTGCAGCAAGACTTTCCGAGCATTCTCAGATGCAAGTAAATCTTTCACTTGCCATGCTATTCCCACAGCAATTGAAAGGTCCTCTTCAAGACTTAATGGTTTCTTTCTATTGCTGCTTTTCCACTTCGCTGAAACCTTGACAGAAGACTTAGATCTCTTCCTTTTTGCGGAGAAGATGCCTTGGTTTTGTACCTCAATGCCAAATTTTACATGACAACGATATGCCACTTTCTGCAGATGCCTTGTTAAGGCTTCAAAGATGTCATCAAATGCATCACAAGACAACAGTAGTTTGTGGGCAGACCTCACTTCTGCTTGTCTTTCCACATTTTCAGCTAAACCACCAGAATTGATGACTAGTTCTGTGCATTGGTCAATTAACTCAGCAGCAGCATCTGGAAAAATGGTGGAAACCATGTTGAATACTGAAGACCTAGCATCTGCAGTGGATGCAGAAGAAAACAAATGCTTCAGCTTATCACCAGAAAACAACTCTTTAAGGGCACTCTTGTTCAACGACTGACTTGGAAGCTCACTGCACAGGTTCGCTGCAGCAATAATCAAGCCCTGAATCTGATTTTCATTCAGGTCAACAGGAGCCAAGACCAAACTGATTAATACCCTAACAAGATGGATCAGAGACTTAAGAGATGATCCTTCTGATAGAGCGAATTTGCAGAACCTAGCTCCAGCCATAGGGGACCTTTTTATAAGTGTAATGCAGCGGTTGCAAGCCTCTTCAAGAGTTACTTTTGATGGAAAGTATGATGGCAAAAGCAGTTTTGTAATTTTTTTTGCAACTTGTGGTTGATCATCTTCAAGCACAGATAGTAATACATCTAACTCTATCACCTGCCAAAGAAACATAGAATAAATTCAACAAATGTGGGAAAATTATCAAATAAGATGATTGTTGACATAACAGTCTTTGATAGTACTGTGTACCTTATTAAACTGGATTTGTCTAATATCCCCTACAAGAAGAAGGAGATCTACGACTGCAACTCGAATGGAAAGAGCATTGTCGAACATCAGATGCCCTAATCTTGGAAGAAGGACTTTAAGAATTTCGTGAGATTGAGGATTGCCAAGCAAATACATAAAACCATTCACTGTGGAAAGCCTAACCTCATTGCATATGTCATGCGACATATCATCCAAAATTTTGGTAATTATCTTCGTAATGGTTGATGAAGGAATAATTTCCCAAAACAAATAAAGGATCCGACAAGAACCCTCCACTGCAACAACTCTCACATCTGGACAATCATCAATGAGTAACCTCTCCAGTAAAAAGAACTGTTTGTGGAGTAAAGAATCCTTAACCTCTTTTGTGGAATCAGGATCTTCTAGAGGAAAAAGGTCTAACAATAAATGCAGTGCATTTTGACGAACATTTGAATTTGCAACCTGTCAAAACATTATGCATCAAGGTTATATAATGCTCTCTTCTATCTCTTCGGCTAAATTAACAGTCCATATCAAATTCAATACACAGAAATATGTCACTAAGAATTTCATCATGTCGTGTAAGTTTGTGAATGAAGGCACGTCTAAGTTCAGTCAAAGAAAAATCCTTTCAACCATTAAACAAATATCTTGACTACTAAAAAGCAATGCTATAAAATTTGAGTGCTTCTAGTTCCTGAAGCATACTGGAAACTGAAGACATCAAAGACCTTCTGTATCTCTTGAATTTGAGCATATCTAGTTGTGGGTAGAATGACTAGCAAGTAGGAACCCTTTAAGTCACAATGAAAAAAGGAAACTTGAATAAGATCAATACATGCCCAAGCAAACCGTTGAGAAGTTATATTTTCTTCTAGGTGGCTCAAACAATGATATATGCTTCCTTAACTTCTGAACCTAAGAAATTATTAAACCTTCCAATTCCATACGTGCAACAAGAAACATAATAGTTAAACATGGAATCATGTAATTGACCCAAAGCAAGATTTTTATAGTTGTGAGCACACAAATTAGTACCTGCAATGAACGGAATATCACCGGCTCTGCAAGAAGAAAGAGAAGCTTCTCGACCCCATCTGTCGTTCGCTGACTAATAAACCCTCCCAAAATCCTCCTAATGGAAGCAGCAAAAGCTCCCGAACTAGCATGTATTGCACCCTCAACCAAAACCTGCAAAAACCCAATCTCCAGTTCATCTCTGGAATCTCCTTGAGCAACCTTCCAAGCTCGGAACAGAATGTCTCCATATGCCTCCAGCATTGACTTCCTCCCAAAGGGAATCTGAGACCGAATCATAGCCAAAGCTTCCTTCACCAGCTGCCCACTCAGCCCAAACATGAAGGCCACAAACTTCCGCCCATCTTCAGTCTTCAAGTAGAGCGGTGCAATCACACATCGAATCAGCAAGAGTTTCAAGTCCTCAATGCTCTCGTCCTCGAAATCGAACAAAGCAAATGCCTCGCGAAGCGAGTAGACCCGATGCACATCCACCTTCTTCTTCAAAATAAGCGACCTCGACACCAGAAATGGAAGCGACTGAGAGATGAGCGTCTCTCTCCCCGGCAAATCATCCTTCCACCACACCTCGCACAAGCTCAGAATCTCCGAGGACAGCACCGAATCGGCCTCGAAAAGGATCAAATTGTCGTGCAACGCACAGCCACCGGGAAGCAGCGAGTCCACCGAGAAGGCCCTTTTAGGGTGTGAGACGCAGAGCAGCGCGATATAGGCTAGAATCTGAAGGTTCTGGGAAATTTCTTGCTTGTCCGGATTGGGATTGGGTTCTCGATCCTCAGCAAGCCGGCTCTTGGATCTACGGGGGCGCTTGGTCGGAGGGGAGCGCGGAGAGCGGGGGCTGGGAGGGTGTTCGAGAACGGCCTTGAAAGATTGGATTGAGCTAGAAATTGATTCGTTGAGAGAAAGAGGAAGAGAGGAGGAGAGGTCTGAGGATGGGTTGATGCTGTGGATTAGGGTTTTGAGAACCGGTTTCGAAGATTTGAGGGTGAGCTTGGTGGCGGAGGAGAGGAATTCTTGGGGCGAAGAGCGGAGAGAAGAGCGTAGTCTCTTCTCCATTTCTGTGTGTTAGTGTTTTTCTCTGTTTTCAAATTCAATTTTGGAGAAGAAGATGAAGGCTGAAGAGTGTGGTTTTGGTTGATGAAAATTAAACTGGGGAGGGAAAATGTAGCGACCGTTTGTTTCAAAGTTTCAATAGGTGGAAACGATAACGTTACAGTCTGTGACACATGTTTCAGTGAACCACCAAAAGCTTGTGTGGCATGAAAAGTCTAACCATTGCTTGTACGATTTTTATTTGTTCGTCTTCTAAAACTGTGACCGACCAGACAGGGGAACTTTGAATTATGGAGCCGAGTTTGTCATGTATACTACTCCCTCCGTTTCAAAATAAGTGTCTCATTTGAATATTTGTAAAAATTAAGGATTCTCATTTTTTTTGTTTGACTTTCTATCATTTGTCCCTCATGTGCTAGCATGTCTCAAGTGTAACTCTTATGTGAAGGGATACAATTGGTAATCCATAACATTTATACTACCTAATATAGAAATGAGACATTTATTTTGGGACAACTA
>JAYMSY010000299.1:0-13013 GCA_036897685.1 Monsonia emarginata | reverse complement strand
GACTGTTGATTTTGTAAGCATTTTTAAATTTTTTGATGTGATTTCATTTCATTTAGGTAGCAATTACCAACTGGTTATGAGTTTCTTTGTTTGAACATTGTTGATTGGGACTATAATGTATGTAATTGCAATTATAGGTGAGGAGGATGAGAGAAGAGTATGGGAAATTGAACAGGGTGGAGATGAGCATTTGGGAGTCCTGTGAGCTGCTCAATGAGTTTGTGGATGAGAGTGACCCTGATTTGGATGAACCTCAAATCGAGCACTTGTTGCAAACTGCTGAAGCCATTAGGAAGGATTATCCCAATGAAGACTGGCTTCACTTGACTGGCCTTATCCATGGTAATGATCTTGTGTTTTAGTTCTCAATTTGCCCATTTTTTTCATTTACAAGATATTGGCCTCAATGTTTGGCCTTGAATGTAGGCTATTTGTTAAGGCCACACAATTTTTGTGTTCTTGTTTTGTATTTTAATGCACTTGCTTTCTTGTGTGTTTGGTTTTGGGTTTATCAATTAGTTAACTTGTTTATGGAATCTAGATTTGGGAAAGGTCCTTCTTCATCCTAGTTTTGGGGAGCTTCCTCAATGGGCTGTTGTAGGTGACACATACCCGGTTGGCTGTGCTTTTGACGAATCCATTGTTCATCACAAGGTCAATATTATCATTGTTGTATATTTCTCATTCAAATGCATCTTTCTACCGATACTTTCAATTCAATTAATGATTGTTCAATAAAGGAAATCAATTTTGTGCATGATGCTGCAGCATTTCAAAGAAAATCCAGACTATAACAACCCTTCTTACAACACTAAATATGGAATTTACTCGGAAGGCTGTGGACTCGACAATGTGCTGATGTCATTTGGGCACGACGACTACATGTATTTGGTACTGGTTTCTAACTCTATAGCCATTTTGTTTTGGGTACTCTCTAAAGTTAATTTTTGTAGCTTATTGGATTCTAATTCTTGTTTAGGTTGCCAAGGAGAACAAAACTACTCTTCCTTCTGCGGGGCTTTTCATAATTAGATACCACTCCTTTTATGGTAAGCATTAAGATGAAGTTGATAAATTCCTTTTGAAACACCAGCTCATATAGCCAAAATTTGCTATTTATTGACCCAATTTGTCTCTTTTAGCTTTGCATAGGGCAGGAGCGTATAAGCACTTGATGAACGAAGAAGACAAGGAGAATCTGAAGTGGCTTCACATATTCAAGTAATTGAGAATATATGTATTTCATTTTCAAGAGTTCGTTTTTTCAGTTGATATCTAAACAGAAGTTAAAATGAAATACATTTGTGTTCTTATGCAGCAAGTATGACCTATACAGCAAGAGCAAAGTTCGAATTGATGTTGAGAAAGTGAAGCCGTACTATCTCTCTCTCATTGAGAAGGTAAACAATAGTTCACATACACTAACTTATGTTTGGTTTACTTTGATGGGAATGTGAATTCAGGGATCAAAATCACTGATCTTTTGTATGGAAATTAGTAACTATATATTCTAGTTTGCTAGAATGATAGTTTGCGCTATCATCTTTGTGCTTTTCTTTGGCTAGGCTACTTCCAGAGATTTGAACACGGGTTATGTTATTGTACTTGATCACTCTACTCGTCTACTTGATTGATCTGATTTGTTCTAATTTTGGGTTAACTCTGTTTCAGTATTTCCCTGCAAAGCTGAGGTGGTGAATCTGGAAACTCTCAAGAGGCACAAGCCAAGCAATTTTATATGATGAAGAAGATGTAGTAGTAACAGTGGTTGATAAATGTTATATTATGATGTATCAGCTATTTCTTTATTTGGTGAAACAGCTATTTTCATGTTATTTCAGTTAATTAATGAATAATAAAAAGAGTGTTGGAGGTGAATTTTTCTTCATTATTTTTGGTTTCCCAAGCTGGTATCATGTTTCTCACTTATTTCTGTTTCTCAATTGACTCAATATTCATATTTTTTTCTTTTAATTATTCTCAAGTTTCTTTCTCTATTATTTTCATAACTTTTTTTTTAATAGATTTACCTAAAATCTCTTTAAGTCCACTCCACCCGAATGCGTTTCCACTTATATTCGAACTCACAACCGAGTTGAGTATCTAGACATCAGGCCAAAGCTGGTACACTAGACATCAGGCCAAAGTTGGTACACTGTTATTTTCATAATTTGAATCTTCATTTTCTTTGTTTACTTTTCCTCTTCTCTTGATCTTCAATTTTTTTTGCTATTTGCTAGTTGATTTTTGATTTAATGTGATCATGTCTAATTTACACTCCCATGCACTGGACAAATTTATAAACTACTAGTAAGTATGGAATTTTATGATTGTTCTTCATCTCTTTTCTTCAATTATTGAAGTTGGTTGATTATGCATCTTTGCACTTTTCAACTCTCGCTTAAATGGTCAATATTTTCTTATCCAAGTCATGAATGTGGTAACGATGGTCTTCGATTGTATAACTCATATATGTGCATGTAAAACTATCTATATTTATAAATTAGCTTCAATTAAGCATAAGGGTAAGTCTTATGCACAATAAGTTTTACTGGTTGTCTTTGGTAAGTTTTATACATAATAAAATAACCATATGAGATGGTCAGGATGTCGATGTTATCATTTTCGCCAGCAAAAAACTCTTTCTCCTAGCTGGTGACTGCCGTAGTGACTGATAGCCACGACATTTGATTGCGGTAGCCACCACGACAGTCCATCCGACTGCGACAGCCCAAAATACATGGCCTAATGTCCTACAATGACATCAAAATAGATTCAATAAATGAAAATAATACTCTATCAGGAAAAAAAAGAAAAATAGTAAGATGATTGTTACATCTCACCATACATTATACTACATAATAATATATCAGCATATCCATCCAGAATATTTACACATATATAAAACACATTAAATTAGAACTCTTACCTTAATATTTACCACTATTTAAGCATGATTTGCCACTAATCTCTTCACCATTGCCCCCAAAATGTATCATGCATTTGGCATGTAAGTACAAATTTCAAGGAACAAAAATCACAGCACATGTTGTTTAAGATCTTCTTGGTTTAACTTACACCCACACCAATTATTTTAATAAATAAGTGAAACTAATTATAGCATAAACAATAGATTCTCTTTTAATTCTTGTATCTTCCCAAGGTTGGCACATTTGGGACCAAACTTAAGAACACAAATTGACTTTTATTTTACACACCTTCTTCACATTTGCAGCTACCACCACATGGCATATTGAGATTCAATTTCAATGGCTGTCACTGTAATTAAAAGTCTGGCTCTGGTAGGTGGTTTGGACTTTGGTGGCTCATCATCTATAGTTCCTAGTTAGGTCCTTGAAAAAGATATAATTTTTATTTTCTTGTTCTTCTCTCCTTTTTGCTACTGCTATTTATTTTCTCTATTTGTTTTTTGTTTTTGTTCTGATCCAATATTATGCAAACAATCAATCATTTCGATTTGTTTCAGCATTGCCCATTTTGGTCCCTTTGTCGTTTCCGATTCTCGTAGAGACACAGGACAAGCAAGATTGCATTTTTACAGCTCAGTGTGCTGTTTGGTGTTTTGGGTTTTTCTGGGTCTTCCTGTTGCCTCTGTTGACCACTCCCTTTTTGTTCTTTTGAATACTCAGCTAGCTCTCAGTGTCGAATAGACTGGGGGAGATGAAACAAAGTCTGGGTTTGTTTGTTTCCTGAGAAAAAAGAGAGAGAGCGAAATCGAAGTGGGTTTTTGATTGTTTGCTTTGTCTGGGTTCTGTGGTTTCTTCGCTGGTGAGTATTGGAGTTCTCTTGTTGCTGCTTTCGTGTCTGAGGTGGTGGTTGATCGATTTTGTTGGGAACTGGGGTTCGTTGGGGCAAATCCACTAACACTTGTCGGGCAAAAGTTGCTGCTGCTGGAGTTTTGGAGCTTGGAAGGTTTTCTTGTCCCTTTGCTGTGATTGTTGATCTTATTCCTGAATTGGGTTTGCTTGTTTTTGATATTTAAATAGTGGGTTTCATCTGGATTTGCATTTCTCATTGCCATTCCCAATATCTGTCTCTTTTACTGCAATTTGGTAAGCCTATATTGTGGTGGTGGGTGTGTTTTTACTTTGATTCCTGCACTTGGGAGTGATCTTAGGTTGTGGGGGTGTCCTGGAATCTGTACATTTAGCTTTTTAGGAAAAATGAAGGGGAAGAGTGGAATGTGTGGAAGTCACTTCACCTTGAACACAGGAGCCAAAATTCCAGCTATAGGGCTGGGGACATGGCAGAGTGATGGAGACCTCTGTGTTGAAGCTGTTAAAACGGCCTTTTCAGTTGGTTACCGTCACATAGATTGTGCTCATCTTTATGGGAATGAGACTGAAGTTGGGGAGGCACTTGCTGAAGCTTTCAAAGGTTCATTGAAGAGAGAGGATGTTTTCTTGACTTCTAAGCTGTATTGTACCATGAATTCTCTCAATAAGATTGAGAATTATGTTAGAGTTTCTCTGAAGAACCTTGGCGTCTCGTACCTGGATCTCTATTTGATGCATTGGCCTGAGAGCTCGGCATTTGGTGATGCTACTGACCCTCCTTCTAAGTCGGGGAGTGAGTACAGGCAGTTTCTTAATCGGCTGAAGAAAGCGTGGAAGGCAATGGAAGGTCTGATCGATTTGGGTTTGGTTCGAGCTATTGGAGTAAGCAACTTCAACGTGCAGCAGCTCAAAGAGTTGCTTAAATTTGCGAAAGTTGTTCCTGCAGTCAATCAGGTTTGCTCCTTATTACTCTTTCTAATGGAGTTTCAGTGATCTCATTTTAATAGACTTCATTAGAAAACGTCACTATCAACAATACCATACTTATAGTTCCCCAACTTGTATGTCCATGGTGGATTAGTAGTGCAATCATGTTTCATTTGACCATGTGTATTTTATTTTGTTCATTGCTAGTCTGAAGGCAGAACTATCCTCATGGACCACATATGACCTAATTTAATCACTTTTCGCATGCAAAGTCCACCCCTTTGTGATCTATTGTTTACTCTGACAAGTGTGGTTCTTTGCTTTTAAGCATTAGCTTGTGCTGTCCCTTGCGTTTCAAGAACTGGACCTCGATCTGTATACTCTGTAGAACAAACTTCCACAAACTTTACCATTATAGTTCACTCAAATTTAAGCTAATGCTTTCACCTTTGGACCTCTTATTTATCGGTATGCTTCTTCACATGGATTGCACTATTACATAGCAGGATAAACACGTAACTGCTAGAAAATTTACTGCTATATATCAACAACTTATTCATCGTGAAAGAGAAA
This sequence comes from Monsonia emarginata, assembly GCA_036897685.1. NCBI lineage: Eukaryota > Viridiplantae > Streptophyta > Magnoliopsida > Geraniales > Geraniaceae > Monsonia > Monsonia emarginata. The sequence goes on along the minus strand of JAYMSY010000299.1, from coordinate 7,716 downwards.
CAAAGTTGCATCATTACAAGGGCAAGTGCGACCTCAAACTCTTATCTGTTTTGGTAGCTAATATGACAGATAGTGTATGAGCCAGGTGAGCCTTTTTTTACCTGGCTCTGAAGAAGGCCTATGATTGCTCCAGTCGGAAGATCTTAATTACCGCCCCTGCACCCTTTGCTTCTTTCCTAGAGCGCTTTACTTGATAATTGGATTTCAATTCTGGAAAACAGAAAACAAGACAGGCAAAGGACTGTATGATTCCTTTTGCTGGGATATAATACTATTTGCATTACTCCAAGTTAGCCTGAATTAAAATTATGAATCAGTGAGGAATGTTCTTTTTCTCTATAGATAATATGTAATCTCCAAAAGAAGTACTAGAAGTTTACTGCATCAGTTTGCATCTTCCACCTCCCTGTTCCTTAATGTTATCCTTAACTCAGCTAGTTTTTTTTTGGTTGATCCATATCAGGTTGAACTGCACCCATTTTGGAGGCAATATGAACTTGTAAAGTTCTGTCAACTGAAAGGCATCCATGTATCAGCTCATACACCTTTAGGAGTACCTGCAACAAGTCCAGGATCACATGATAGTGGATCAAGTGAAGATGAACCTGGGACTCCTCGTATTTCGTTTAGGAGGTCAAGATCTGTGCATGGGCCTATGCTGAAATTGTCAGTAGTTGCTGAAATAGCTAATAGACTGAAAAAGACGCCTGAGCAGGTATGATGCATTTATCGTGTTGTTTGTTATAATTGGCTATTACTCTGCATGTGTCCACTCAATAGCTCTTTGATTATGCTCAATGTTTGTATCTTTGCATTATGTATAGACTAGCCAAATGAGTGTAGGTGTATTCCAGAAAATTGGAGATCAGCGTGGTGTGCATCAGATAATGAAATTTAAGAAACCTACAAATTATACACTATATAAACTCTTTAACTGAAAATTGGAGTAAGGTTTAAATGAATACTTATCTAATTGTAGCAAATATGAAGTTCATACATCATTTTTCTACATATTAGTATATTACCTATGAAGATAGTTTATTCTATTTCTGCAGCCGTTTCATGGTCATGGCTTGTGATTCTAGTTGCTGTTATTGCCTTGTGTCAGAATATGAGAAACACTTCTTTTCACCATTTTTAAAGCTTCAAGCACTTATGTGTTCCTTCTAGCTAATTTTGTTTATAGTTTTCAGTATTAGTACTTGACATTTTTTTTGGATTTTGGATTATTCTTATTAATAATACTTATGAACATATTGATATGATTATAGCGGACTAGTTGAGGGTGAGGTTAAAGATTAACAGCACAGAGTGACATATTTGGTTATGACTGGTTTAGGTATGATTTCTTATCATGCAATTAGAGTATGAGGAGAATTCTTTCATATATACATGGAGCATTCACTTATGTTTATGAATACATCGAATAAGTTTTCCATACGAAGTTAAAGATGTACGCACAAATTAGGAGCTTCTTTTATAACTTGTAAGTGATGTAGTCATATATAGGCTGCTGTACCGATTCATATTCTGAGTAAACTGATAAAAGGTAAGTACTGCAGCTTGATTATGTGGGTGGTATTTGTTCTTCTGTAACCTATCCCTTAGCATTCCAGCTTGGATGATATTGAAACCTATTTAAACTCTGAAGAGTAGGACTAAGATTCAACAAAAAGCCTACTTGGCCAAGCGGACAAAGCGCTTGAGACTCAAGGCAAAGACTTGGGTTCGAACCCGGAACTAAGAATCAATTAAGAAATAAAACTGAAAATTATGTTTGATCATCTGATGCTGATATTTCCAACCTAGTATTATATTTAGGATATTTCAAGTTTCAAATGTATTCTGCTGTTTTGTTGCCCACCTAAAACTTTCCCAGGATGTGTTCTTCACTATGTAAATTAGTTTTTTTTGTTGAGCAATTATTTGTACCAAGATTCGAACTCAAGAGCTTGCTTATTGTTTTGAAGCAAGCTCTTTTACCACTTGGCCCAATTCATGTTGGTGATTCGACATATTACTTATTTCTAGTAAAAAAATTGTTAGTGACAATTTGAAGTTGTAGAATTGCAGTCTTTGATCACATTGTTGAATTGGAATGGAAAACAAAACGTTTCAACAGCTAACGATAATAAGGAGCCTGGCGACTAAAGATATTTATTATCAGCGATATGGGTTTATAAGTAGATATTCAGGAATTTAACTTTGTGGTTGCTTTATGTGACATTTAAGATGCATTACTAATTTTATCTGGGAACTATAGCGGGAATTTGTTGGACATCATACACCACCCTCTTTAGTCATCAGTTCACTTTAGAATTATCTTATTTCGACTTACTAGTAGGATTGTCAAAGTAATTTGATAAATGGTATGCGTTTTGGAGACTGTATTTTTTCTCTGGCTTCATGATTTCCTAATACCTTGTCTGTAGGTACTATTTGATTTAGTTCCAGGCATAAACTTTCAGAATGCTATCGAGTTGATCCACATGCAGCCAATTGCTTCCAGTGAAGCAGAGCGGAAGAGGTGCGCATGGAAATTTCCTTTTATGTTATATAGTTGTTGTAACAGTAAAAATCATTTTCAAATAAGAACCATATGACTATGTGGCACCTACTATGAATAGTTTGATACAATTTTTGTTAATTTTGATTAGTTGAACCACAATTAGGAAACTCTGTGGCATGTAATATTTAATGTCAATATATTTTGAACTCCGTTGATGTCTCTTAAATTGATACTGCACTATTGCCAAAGTTTTCAATATATTTTAAATCAGAAAATAACAAAAAACTCAAACTTTGAAACACGCATGGTTAAAAGCATTTTAGTATCAATTATGCATCTATATGAATTGCCATTCTCCCCTCTGTTCACATAATTTGATGTTTTGGTTAGAATGCTAGATATTGAGCTTATGCACATGCGTTATGCTCTAGAATCAAGTGTTCTCGCACTAGGTTCTATTGAAAGAAATATAGCTGATGGAAGAGAAAATCATCACCAAATAGCATTCTGTCATCTAAAAGATCTTGAGAACCATCTGGTGGCGGTCAGCAATATTCCACGCAAGGTCATTTTTGTTTGCTTACAGTTCTATAAAACATTAATTTTACCTTTATTCATATTGTATATTCATCACTCTCTTTTTTTAACCTCTAAACTGTGGTTCTTATCATATGCTCTTGTTTGAAAATTACAAGTTGATCAGTTTTTTATTATTTATTTATTTTTATTTTTTATGTTGGATCCATAATGTTTTTTTTTTGAGAGCATCCATAATGGTTATTTGTTTGTCTTATTTGTAATCAGTACCAATTAATTATTTGTTTCATGTTGATATTTTAAGTAATGTTCTTCCGATGTTAATGATGCAGATTTTGATGGTCAATATTATAATTTCCCTTTTACATATGGATATGGATGATATCTCTCTCAGCATCAAGAATTGCACTTCAGCACAGAACTATTCTGAATCACGCCATGCATGTGTTTGGGAACATACCAACCATGCTGCTAGTGGAGGAAACGAAATGGTTATATCTTTCACAGGGTTGCTGCTTGACATATTACACCATAATCTGCCTGTAACTGTAGTTGAACGAGAGCATGCATCAACTGGTAGTATAAGTATGGGTGGAAAGCAAGCTCTTGAATGGAGAATCTCAATGGCTAAACAATTCATTGAAGATTGGCAATGGCGATTGTCAATTTTGCAGCGTCTTCTACCCTTATCGGAACGCCAATGGAGATGGAAGGAGGCGTTGACAGTATTACGTGCTGCCCCTTCCAAATTACTAAACCTGTGAGTTTGTTACTCTTTCCTGAAATTTCATGAGAGAAGTCTGTTATATTCAATTTATAATATATTTTCAAAGGCTTCATCGCACAATAAGGTGCATCTGTGCAAGTAACAGATCCCTGCTGATAATAATTCCATTGTTGCATTTTCCTCTGATTACAAGTTAATTTTTCTGTTTTGAAGTGCTTATTTGCCATCTAAAATATGTTGGCAACTCATAATTTCTCTCTGGTTCTTAATCAGTTTGATACTGATTAAAAGTTCTAAACTTTTCCTGTGTCTAGCTTTTGCTGTACACATAAAATAAACTTCTAGCCCAGCATGATGTCAGCCAAACTCCAGAAAACCATTCACATTTTACTTAACAGCTGAGGGGACCAGTGGCGAAGACAGTTACCTCTTTTATGGTCATACAGTGAAGTTTTACACAATGATGCTAGGCTTAGAACTAGAATATCTTCTTGTTAAGCTTGTTTAAGTTTATTTGTACATAGATACTAACATTCGTAACTCTTGGTAGAGTGTAAAATAATAAATGAAATTTCATATTTGCGCTTAAGCTTTAGTTGAGTTGGTTTCAAAAGATGATGTCAGATCTTTGTTGACCTAGTGATCACTTGCTCGAATCCAACATCCACAATCCCAGGTGAGCCAACATAGCTTGTGGCTTGCATGTGAAAGCTGACAGGCTTGTATACGAGGAGGTTTGTTAAAATTAGAATATAAAATAATAAGTGGGCCTTCAGCTACCAACTTAAGCTCTTAGGTTGAGTTGTTTTCACAGCTCTGATGGCTATAGACTTACAGTTTGTCTGAAATAGAATAGGGATGTAAAATTTGTAATCAGTACATCTGTAGAATGAGTACCTTATAAATAACTTGGGGCTTTGATTGTCTAGTTGCATGCAAAGAGCAAAGTATGACATTGGGGAAGAGGCAGTTCATCGGTTTTCATTATCTGCAGAAGATAAAGCTACCCTTGAATTAGTGGAGTGGGTAGATGGTGCCTTCAGGAGAGCATCGGTATGATTCGAAATCTTCTATTCTAAACTATTACAATATTCCTTAGGCTATTTTATTTCCAGTCACAGCTATACCTTAAAGATTTTAATCAATGACATAGTACCATAAAATATACATAATGCAATTGGAACAATGCAGTTACACCCTATTTAGTTGAAGGTTTTTTAAAATAATTTTCAGTCACTCCATATTCTTGGGGTGACGCGCGATGAGTTTTACAGAACCATTTCAAAATATTCCAGGCATAGAAGAATATGCTGTGTTAGTATTTTCCATGCATTTTATCAACAACAATTTGTTTAATTTCTCATCCAGGTGGAGGATGCATTGTCTTGGGCTGCTGATGGGGCTTATCTGCAAGATTTAGACTTCTATTCTTTACGTTCTCAGTTGGGTCCTTTAGCTACAGTAAGTTCTCTGGGATGCTATTCTTACCCCTTGGCCGTCTACTTTTTTTGTTCAGGAAATGAGTCACATGAATTTCAATGTAATCATGTGTTGCTTCTATATGGCTAGATTCTTCTTTGTGTTGATGTTGCTGCAACTTCAGCAAGGACTGCAGAGATGTCCATAGAGCTTCTTCGTCAGGCAATTCCAATCACTCTATGTACTTAACTTTTCATTTTCCGTGGTTTTGACAGCTTTTCCCATTCAAAACTATACACACACACACACACACAATGTAGCGAGGACACGTGGGATGCCATGAAACAACTATGCTTTTATATTTCTTTGCAGTAATGTTCTTATATATACATGCACAACAACACACGCAAGAAATAATGTAGTATTTTGTTATAGCATTTGGATGATATAATGGCTGCTCATAACATCTATCCAGCATGCACTTCTTTCATGTAATCATTTTTAAGCCTTGCTTTCCTTTACCTATTAAATGGTATGTAGTGCATTGTTTTGCACTAAGTATTTATCATGTGCAGGCTCAAGTACTGCTGTCTGAGATATACCCAGGAGGTTCTCCCAAGATAGGGTCTACTTACTGGGGCCAAATCCATGAAGTGGGAGTTATTTCTATTTCACGACGTGTCCTCAAGCGTCTACTTGAGTTGTTGGAACAGGTAACAAGTTGAAATTTCCTTCACTATTAACCTTGAAATGGTTATTCAGTTGGAAAATTGAGACTTGCTTAGTAACCATTGGTACTTCATTTAACTAATATCCTACATGTAGCATCTGAGGGAAGTTAATTCTGAAATTGTTTAATGGAGATTGTCTTACATGTTGCATCTAGTCTCTTGACAAGCGAGCCATATTCTAGCTTGGGGAAATACTAATCTAGTCTATTATTAAGAGGATCTTTAAGTCTTGGAAAGAAAGAACTATCTATGGGTTAAGATCTCTAGGATTAACTGCTAGACATAAGAGTAATTGATGTTTAGAAAGAACAGAAGTTGAATCAGTCTTGTCATTTGTGCACTGTTTGTTCGTCTAGGAATACTTGAGGGTGATTCTCTTGGAATATATCCAAACGAGCTAACACTCTATGTGCTGTTTTGATCAGCCAAAAGAGTTGAGGAATTTATGATCAAGAACAAGAGGGGATATAATCTCTGGGATCAGCTTCCCGGAGTAATTGATATTTAGAACTAATGGTGAAATCAGATTATTTTACGATTTGTTCTAGGCATACATGAGGAGAGATTCTCTTGCAGTAAATCCAAATTGCCTACACTCTAGTAGGCACTCTTTTGATCAACCGTCAGAGTTATGGAATGGGAAATCAAGAATGAGATTCCCATTCATGGTGTTTGGATTAATTAAAGTGAAACCTCATTCCCATTATTCCATTCCTTCCATTTCCCCCTCCCCACTGTGTCTCCACTTCTTCTCTAACTTTAGCTTCTTTGAGTCATCTTGTCCTTTCATATCCATGTCAAGGTTTATCTTTCTAATTTTGGAGGCATCAGTATTTATTCCAAGTGAGATAAAATGCATGGCAATATGGAGACACACACTGTTTATGTGTAGCAGTATCCTTGAAGATGCATTGCATTTATATTACATTGTATATTCTCTCTCTAGTTAAATTACAGTGAACTATTGTATTTATGCTATTTTTGCATTCTCTCTCTCTCTAATTAGCTTCCAATCAACTGTTACCAAATTATGGCATTCTCTTTTTTCTGCAAATTTATTTTCTTATGATTTCATGGATTTAGGTATTGTTATTTTAGCTTATTTTGGGTGTACAAGTTTACTTAAAATAAATTTCAACACATTAACCATCTCTTAAATTTTCCTTCAGGATCACCCTCCTTCTCTTCAGTCTATATTGTCAGGGGAGTTAACCATTTCATCATCAAAGGAGTCTCACCGACAGGGGCAAAGAGAACGTGCTCTTGGTATGTTACATCAGATGATTGAAGATGCTCACATGGGCAAAAGACAATTTTTGAGCGGTAACTTTCTCTGAATTCCTTTTGTTCTTCAAGGGTATGGGTAGGATTGACGTAGACCTATTCGCGGGCCGGGCTTTCCTGGGCCTAGGTAAAAATGAGGCCTAATCAATGGGCTCGGGCCGAGCCGGGCTTGGTCAATGGGCCTAAAATCGAGGCCCGGGCGGGCCCAACCCTTATTAAAAACATATATGCATAACTAGTTTTGCATGCCATGTTCAACATCAAACTCCTATTTACCACTAGATAAATTATCATATTCTACGTTCTCACTTAATTTTTTTAATTTCCTACTAGTTTAAAGGTAATTGATATTATTAACAAAATAGTAAAGATGGTAAAAGGAAGGGTAGATTTCTATTTTTTTTATTTTTTAAATGTTAATAGTAAAGATGGTAAAAGGAAGGGTAGTTTAAAGGTAATACTATAAATTATACTCCCTCCGTCCCAAAATAAGTGTCCCATTTCTAAAA
>JAYMSY010000298.1:0-13019 GCA_036897685.1 Monsonia emarginata | reverse complement strand
GGGTGCTGTTAGTATCCATTTCATTCGAAGTATTAAAATATGAATAGACCAATTTCCACGAGGAAATGAATTTCAAATGGAAGCTCTCAAATTAAAAATATTATTATCTCTTATTCAAAATAAACTTTTCATTTGACTTAATAAAAAGATTAAGAATTTTAATATTTTGACTTGATTTTCACAATTCGACTTTCACATATTATCCTATTTCTATTTTAACTAACAATAAATAAAATGATATTTTATGTCGTGGGTGGGGTTAGCCTAATGGTTTTTACGTTCAACTCATAACCGCGAGGTCATGAGTTTGAGTCTCACTCTTGCAAAAAAAAATCCGAAGTGATGGAATTGAGGCATAAGGTATAATGAGTGTGTCTTACACCAAATACTCGTGAAAATTTAAATGAGATAAATGAGACATTTATTTTGAAATCAAGAAAATAAATATCAACTTCAAAGTTTATTAAAAATTTGACCTAAAATATAATAGATAAATGAGGTATTTAAAATTTAATAATTTTTATGTTCATGTATTTTTTAAATAAATGTATTTATTGATTAACCTTTCTTCATGTACTTAAAACCATTTTAGTGTTCGTTTAATAGTTTTTCATTGTTATTCATCTTACTGTTATAATTCCCTGCAGTCTTTGTGATTTATTGTTTTCACGGTAGCAAAAAACTCGTGTCCTTTCCTTCCCCTGCATATTGTTGGCGTTCCATCACTTCCATGTAAAATTCTACTATGGCAGAAGTCCTGCTGTATGCTTACATCATAGTTATATTTGTCAACTATCTGTCAAAGTGTTCTGACTTCACAAACTATGGAACTCCAAAAATGATTATTGTAAATTTTAACTAGTCTAAAGTCTTTCAAGAATTCCTTATTTATTGAATACTGTCAAAATTCTCAGTATATAGAAGTGATGTAGTTATGTTTCTCACTTTTTCTTTCATTTACTTGTAGGATTTTTTTACTCTTTCATAGTCAAAATCTTTTTAAATATATCTCTTTTTTTAGATTGGTGAAGTTGTTGACGGACCGGATGACGGCACAAAGCGTCCTACTCTCGATGGAATCCAATATGATTATGGTAAGCAGCTCTCTTCGTTTGGGAACTTCTTGGTCTTTTATTGTACTTGTGTTGTTAATCCTTTTCATTTCCTATGTTTTATAGTATTTGATGTGGATATTGGAGATGGTGAACCCATTCGTAAGCTGCCGTACAATCGATCAGGTATGCCATGAATGTATATATGTGGTCACAACATGCTTGGCATCAATCATTTCCCATCTTATAATTCCTATTGTCATTGCACGGTACTAAGTTACAGCATGGATAGTGAGTTCCGTAGAGTTGAATCATCTATTAGGGAAAACTGAGCACCTATCTTTTGTTGATTATAGCAGCTCTTGTTACCATTTATACAAGATCCTAATTGTTATTCAATTTGTTATGCTTATCGGCAAATGAATAATGAGTGTATCTGTTAGACTGTTAGACTGTTACCAGATTAATAATTTTATGAGATATATCCAGATAATGCGTACGATGCTGCTGACAAGTGGCTTCTCAAGGAGAATCTTCCACTTGCTTACCGTCAACAAATTGTAGAGTTTATACTTCAAAATACTGGACAAAAGGACTTCACTCTTGATTCATCATTCCGTGATCCCTTCACTGGCGGTAAGTAGAGTGTTCTCTTTTATTTGATGACTATCAGAGTTCATTTATTATCCTTATTGGCTTCCTTTCCATGGATTAACTCATTTATATCTCCTTTTCATTTTAGCCAATGCTTATGTACCAGGAGAATCTTCCAACAGATCTGGTACGTACGACATTAAGGGCATTTCCTTGTTCTCGTATTTCTTAATTTCTTTCTAGTCTCCAGTATGAGATTCTTTTGTTGGTTTTAGTGACATTGGCATTGTTGATTTATCAGTTGTACCTACAAAACCTGCTTTCAAACATATCCCTAAGGTAAGCTCCTGCGGTTCTTGTTTTCCTACTGTTAGCATATTTGCTGAATTTATTCCACGGACTACTTTTTAGTCCCATGTTGTCAATTTCCGCGTCATATGCTCATATTTTTCTTTTTAAATCTTGGTAAAATATGTTGTTAGAGTGTTAGTTGTTGATGTTACTATTTACTATGTGAAGCTCTGTACCAAGTTTTAGTGGGAGCTAGGTGTCACTTACTGTTCAATACCCCACCATGTTGTGTATGTGCTTCTATACAGGGATCGAGGAATTAGTCTTCATTCAGTTCTCTAAAGTTTTCTTATTCGTCTTTATTCTTCTAATATTATTTGTTTCCAGAAAGGCATGCTTGTTTTTGATGTGGCCCAGTTTGATGGGATCCTAAAAAAGATCACAGAGTTCAACGATACCTTACTATCTGACCCGGTAGGTACTCTGCAAGGATAGCTCTTCTTCATTGTTCACAACTTTGATTCATTTGATTCCAAATATTTACTTTTGTATTCTTCATTTGTTTTGTACTTTTGTATCTCTGTGGAGTAATCCAATGATGGGCCATGATCTTCTGCAGGACAAAAAGAACCTGTCTATGACAGAGCTTGATGTGTCCAGATTGGTGGCAATTGTTAAAATTTTGAAGGACACGTCACGTTATCACGCTAGTAAATTTGCAGATGCTGACATAGTGTTGTTACTCAACTTGCTAAAATCATGGCCCCTTGCAATGATATTCCCAAGTTAGTATGCTAAATTTTATTCTTGTTTTGGCCATTTTGAAATGTGAACATCCCTTGGTTTTCTTGGTAAGTTGTATTACTGACTTATTTATTGCATTCCATAAGAATGCATTGATATGCCCCTTTGCGTCAGTCATTATTTGCATTAGATTATAAGTTCAATTGAGCATACATTTTGGAATTTCTTAAGCCAGAAGTATTTCAAATAATGAGGACAATGTACCTCTTGCATTGCAAGTTTGACTGTAGCTTGTAAAATGTGCATTCAACTCGTCACGTATACAACTGAAGTTTGTTATAGGTGGTAATGAACCTTTTGCGGTATTTCATTTTGATATTGCTAATTTCTAGTTTTCTTGCCACATATCTGCTTTATGTGTAACTGCTTATAATGTGCCCATGTACACCCTATATGCTTCATGATAGTTTGATAAATCTGTGTATCAGTCATTCATATGATACTTCCAGTTATAGATGATGATCCAGAACGCATAAATTTAGAAAGTCACAATGCTGGGGGGTTATTCCATGTCTTTATTATTGGGCACATATATAAATACATTAATGATCGTGTGTGAGCATGCTTCCATTACTCCGTCATTGGCCTGTTTGTGATAGTCACCTTCTTATTGCACTCACATGATGAGGCTAATGCTATTATCTTTTTTCTACAGTCATTGATATGCTGAGGATGCTCATTCTGCACCCAGATGGGTCAACTTTGCTTTTCAAGCATGCTGTAGATGAGAATGGTAAAATTATTCAAAATCAACTCCTCGTTTCGCCTTTAATACATATGTACTCTTATTATTGTAATTATATTAATTTCCTTGCGGATAGAAAAACTTATTTGTTTTATTTACATCACACACATATATTCATTGATAGAACATAAACAGTAAGTGGTGGGAAAACTGTGTCTTTAATTGCATGTTTTTAGACGCATAAACCTTTAATTATGACACACACTTCATTACAAAACTTTGATTTTATGCGTCATCTTATTACTTTACATTGTGATTTCGGCCAGATATACTAATGGATTTGATTAAAAAAGTCACGGCCGATCCTGTGCTTCCAGCAAATCTTTTGACCAGCATCCGTGCTATGACTAATCTATTCAAGAGTTCATGTTACCATGGCTGGTTATCAAGGCACCGCAGCGAGGTCAGTACCCCTTTACTTTTACTTGTTGCATTTGAAGTGCACATAGAAGCTAAGAAGAGGAAGCAAAAAGTTATGGCTCTCTTACACGGTGGGAACCATCATTGCTAATACAATAATTGCATGTTGGACTAAACTTGCAGATTCTTGATGCATTTTCTAGTTGTTCTGCATCTACGAATAAGAATGTGAAGCTTTCATATGCAACCCTGATACTCAAGTAAGTCACCCATCTGCAGTAATTCACAGTGTTTGACATTGACTTCAACCTATCTGCTAGTTGTGGAAGCAATGACTTATGGGATAATATATCATACGTGAATTCACAGTTATGCTGTGCTCTTGATTGGTACAAAGGATCAAGAAGGTCAATCTCAAGTCCTTTCAGCAGCTCTTGAGGTATGTCTTATACTGTTATAAAAGAAAGAATTATGGATGCCTGTGTGATTTGGATCCTGATGCATATATTATATATATGGTTTCACAGATTGCAGAAGAGGAAAAAATAGATGTTGATTCGAAGTTCCGAGCTTTAGTTGCCATTGGATCATTGGTATGGGTTCAAGTTTATTTATATTTATGTTTTTATAGTAACAAGTATTAAAACAAAAAAAAAGAGATAATGGTCATACACTGTAGTTGTTACTTGACAAGTTTTAGCCATCCATCCATCGCAATTTTCCCTTCCCTTGGTTACAGTTTTTCTGCATTTCGTGAACAGATGCTCGAGGGACTCATGAAAAGAATAGCACTGGACTTTGATGTCATGAATATTGCCAAAGCAGCAAAAGCTTCTAACGAAGCCAAGATTGCAGAAGTTGGAGCTGACATCGAACTAATAGCAAAGCAGAGTTGATTTGGTCAGTTTGTGGTATCTTTCATCCTTTTTCTGCTACTCTAAAATATATATAGATTTTTGTACAACAGCCTCAGTAGCCAAGTAGACTTTAAGGATCATAACAGCTCATCTTCCCAAGTAGCTGTTTAAGTTTTTCTTTAGGCTCTACCTCAGATATTAGCTTTTTAAGTTGGGAACTTTAACATAGGATCATATAATTTAATCCAGCTATAAACTACAGAAAATGGTACATTTAGCTGTGTTATCACACACACAAGAATACTATCCAGTACCTCCTAAGAATAGGCAATAATTATAGACCTATAGATAAATTGGTGGGTTTCCTCAACAAAAAACAATGTAATACTCCCTCTGTCCCCCAATAAGTGTCTCGTTATTAAGGATTTTAATTTAGTGTTTTCCTTATAGGTACGCGTTCTCTTGCCCCCTCATTATATAACTAATTTTTAGAGGGATACTATCCATAGTCCGTGACTAATATTCCAACTACTCCCTCCGTTCCAAAATAAGTGTCCCATTTGCAAAAATTAAGGATTCTCACTATTTTGCTTGACTTTCCATCTTTTGCTCCTCATGTAACATCATGCATCTAATTTAACTCATTTATGAAGGGATACAATTGGTAATCCACGGTAAACTTGCTCCTTAAAGTAGAAATGGGACACATATTTTCTGACAAGAGTAATATAAATAAGTGATGGTCAGGATTAATGAGGATTCAGTGTATATGCGATCCCGGAGAAAAGAAAAAGGCAGCCTATATGGTCAATGTGTATAAATTCACGCTAGCATAGGCATGAGTTAATTTTTCTCATTAACCCAAAGTAGTGTATTCATCAAAACTATCTTGTTAGTGGAACGAACTAACACTTTTTTCTCTTCACAGTATTGAGAAGTGAACAGTTTAAAATGGTGAAACGGTGGCTGATTATGCATGAGGATCCAAGTTGACAGAGGAAAACCAAGATGTTCTCTGACTGCATACAACAAAACGTTTAAACTGGCACAGAGCATCCAACAATCATGCGGAAGATCACAATTGAAGCGATTGTAACAAGGAATTTGGTCACCGTGCCTTCCCATACATTAAAAAGACCAGATAACAATTTCATAGATCATACATACTCTGCAGAACTTATGGTACAAAAAATAGTGATATTTTTTCTCAAATGATGATATGCTGTAGTTGCAAAGGTTAAGCTTTTGATGAGCTATACTTCAAGAACTCAATGACGATATTGCTGCAAATTGTACACTCATTTGTCAGGAAATTCTTATGATTTATACGCTTGCCTTGATTTGTTGTCGAATCTGTAAACCCTGTATTTTACCAGAACTGGCTATATGACTTCTGGGTCTCAGTGCAGTAAAAGCAAAGCACATATCAGGAATGTCAGAGAAAATGCATTAATGGTTGATTGGTGATTCTAAATGTCTAATAGAATCAAGAATTGTCTGTTCAGCCAATAGTAGAGAGAAGGGAGCAGCTGGAGGGTTGTGCCATTGTGGGCGTCACTGTTCTCCCGAGGGCCGACGATAAAGTTCTCTCCAAGAGAAAAGGTAGTCGTTTGGTTGGTTTGTTTTGTCTGACACCGGACAGATGAGTTCTATACATTGTAGTTTTTTTTGCTGAAATCGTCTGATCGGATAGCTGCGCTTGTTCAACTAACCGGATGAGGGTTGCAACTATTGTTCTTTTCTACTCATCGTGGAAAAGAGTTGCTAAGAAAATAAAAGTAGAGAAAATCCTATGTGAACTCTACTACTTCCCCCATATAGCAACCTACAATAGGTTGCACTATTATGAACGCTCTCCGAGCATGTATAATGGGGAGGGAAAAAAATGGAGATTCCAAATGTAAAAGTGGGTCCCACACATTTAGAATTGGATTTTCACAGTGGAGTTCAAAATGGCGATGCGAAATGGTCATCTCGGTGAGAACTACTTTTAAAAAAAAAAAACAGTTTCTCTTGCGTGAAAACTCAACCAAAAGCAAAAAAAAGTGTCATCTCGGCGAGTTGGCGATACCAATGCAGATGCAAGATTCACATCTCCACTCACAATGGTAGCTCCCGACGTGAATTTAGAACCGAGATTAACATCCCCTTAAAGAATCTCCCTCTACACATACTCCTATGAGTTTGTGTAGTTTCACCCTTTTTAGGATGGCTAGGTAAAAAGCAAGTTCTAGAATATCATACCATAAATCATATATTGGCGCATCCTCTGGTGTTGGCTGAACCATCTAATCTAACTATCTAATCACATGAATATAGTTTGTTGATGAAATCACTCCCACAAAGATGTGGATCCAAGTTATATATTATTAATCCAGCATCCATCACAAATCCATTGTCGTCCAGCGGTTAGGATATCTGGCTTTCACCCAGGAGACCCGGGTTCGATTCCCGGCAATGGAATTTTTTTATAAATATTAAATCATCTCTCGTCTTATATCATTTTCTGCACGTCCCTACTCCATATTATATTCATTTACTATACACAAATCATACACCAGCAAGAGACACGTGTTTATATAGAAAACAAAACATAAACAAGTAAAAGACTAACACCATTGTTTTATTGACTACTGATCCCAACAAATAAACCCAATGTCAACTCTAACATATACCACCATAACACACAGATGATTCATCATTAATCATCCCAAACCAAAAATACAAATGTACCAAATACATCAACCTTTGGTGGAGAAACTCATTGCATGTCTTTGCCAAAGAGATGGGAAAACTTCTGTTTTTTTTGTTCCGGTCTCCGAGATTCTGCTTCTGGTGTGCAACAATTTGGAGCTCTAGGTGAAGGAAACTCGCCTTTCATGATCGAACTGCAAACTGGAGCGGTTTGAGAAGAGCCCTGCAAAACCCTTTGACAAACAACCTTCAACTGCGCATGGTGACTTGGGGGAGCATGTCGCACTATTGTGTCTAATTAGTTCCGCGGAGCCATCTGCGGCTGTCCCTGGTGGATGATGGGCAATCTGTCGGCCTCTCTTGTAACTTGGCGTGCTGTCTCTGGGGATATGGAACAGGGAATCCGAGACTTCATCTACTTCCAGGTCCTTGGGGACCTTCCTCTTTGAACCAGGAAGGATTTTCAATCCTGAAACAATGCCACAAGATTACAACTAAGCTTAATTTATGAGTGTCTCGTTGGACCATCTCCAAAAATTGACGATCACTTTTGTGTATGACTCTCCCACCTTTGCAACCCACGTGCCACCAGGTCTCCAATCTAACTTACTTGTGAAGGGATATAATTGGTAACTAAAATAGAAATTGAACACTTATCCTGACACAACTATTTTTTTGAATTTTGACACTTATTTTGGAATGGAGTACCGGCTATGTTCAAGTAGAAGCACTATGAGGCCAAACTATTATTTGCAGGATGATGGAATTTACCAGGAAGAGCATCTTCAAATGCGGACTGTGATTCTGAATCACCACAATTACAGAAAAACTTGGATTTGTCCATGTATCCAGATATCCTGCAGACGAAAGAGTGTATAATCAATCATGTCCAAAATGACTATGCAATGTATAATACAATTAGATGTTGAAAGGATCGATGCTACACCTGTACATGTGCTCAACAAAGTCATCAATCAGAACAGGCCAGGCACCTGCAGAAATTATAGATGCAACTAGGAGTTACTTCACTCATCAACAGAATAGACTACAGATCCTTGATAATGACACAAGATAAGCCATACTGTTTAAGTAAAGAGCACATCAAATCAAAGAAAATATGAAGACTGCCCAGAACATATCATGTTGATGACAAAAGAAGCCAAAACAAAATTTTGCACGATCCTATATCCTGCCCATACCTAAGTTTCCTTGATTGTGGATGGAACTCAATATTTCATCACATCAGGGACTTGGACATGAAATTCATGGATGGATGGGTGAGTGGAGAGATGACGAAAGACTATATGGTTCAACAATCTACCAACAAAAAGTCCAACAAAGATGTGCGAGTATCACATCAAGCATAATTGCGATAACCATTGGACATGCTATGTGACTTCTTTCAATTAGGTAGCAGTATGTAACTTAACTATTACTCCCTCCTTTACAAAATAAGTGTCCCATTTCTAAAAATAGTTGTTCCAAAATAGGTGTCCCATTTCTATTTTAAGTAGTAATTTTACCATGGATTACCAATTGTATTCCTTCATAAGTGAGTTAAATAAGAGGAATGGTGGTACATGAGGGGCAAAAAATGGAAAGTCAAGCAAACAAGTGAGAACCCTTCATTTTTGCAAATGGTTAAATGGGACACTTATTTTGCAACGGAGGGAGTACTTAAATACCTGTTGTATCTTTGGTCCTTGACTACAGAAACAGAGACAACGTCACAATAGCAGATGAGCTAGAATTTTTTTCATAATTACAGGAATAAACAATTAAAATGGAAGTAAATTATATAAATCCTGTTACCCACATGACTTTTACCTAACTGAATGTGAACTATTATTAAGATAGTAATACCTTCAGGATCATAACCTTCCAGATTCTCGTGCACACATCGGCTGAAAGCTAGAACTTGCTGCCAAGTATCCTCAGAAATGTTGTGCCGCTGATTCCTCTATAAAATTTTCAACAGATCAGTAATACTGAAATCAATACAGCAAACAAGCAGAGGGTGCATTTTTGTGTGGTTAAAATTAATATGGATCATATCTACAAAAATGAGTAACATAACCACTTAGTCAAGCTTTTAAGAACCCCGGACAGACGGTTCGGTCGAAATCCAGCCAGGCAGCCCAGGCCACCAGTCCAGTTCTCTTATTAGAACTGGGTGTGTCAGGTCAAAACAAGGTTGACACAATCAAAACTGGTTTTCACTGGTCAATTTTTCAAAACTATGACAACACTTTAATCAGATCAGACCTATGAATGAATCAGCTGACAGGTTCAACCTTCAAGTTTAGTTGTTTCAAGAAATTGCAATTATAATTGTCTCAAATATTAGTATTTACCAATTGGCATGCACATATTGGCAGGATTAATTATTACCCTCCAGAAATCACTCAACCCAACCTAGGTCCTAAATTCAAGCTAGCTTTGAAAATCACATAATGAGGGGAAAATGATAGTTATGCTTTGCTGACCTGGCAATCAAGCCTGCACTCATGCTAACTAAAATACCAAATAACCAATTTAAATGCAAAGTTGACTATGAAACCATGAGATATGGACACTGATAACAAATTTAAAGATATGAGAGGCTAACATTGCAGATCATGTTAAATTTAGCTTACAATGCACATCAACAAAATCTAAACTTTGTTGACAAATATGGTAGAAAAATAAGGAAAGTATTAAAACATACATTGGCTTTCAAAAGAACTCAAGGCTCAAAATTTCCGTACTACTAAAAAAGACACTCCATCATGAAACACGGCATAAATTATATAGTTGCACAACAGAGAAACCTAAAACTACTAGTTCCAGATATTACTGGTGTCAGATTTAAGAAAGAGTCATTTGTACCTCAACAAAGTTAAGTAGTCGAAATCTACCAACTAAAACTAATCTCCATGCGGTAACTGCCCTCGTTACAGCTGTAAAGTAACCAAATTCAAAAGATTAGGAAATTAATTACCAATTCAAGGTCGTAGCACTTCATCTCCTCTCTAATAATTACCGTTGATGCAATAAAAAATGAATAAGCAATCTCCCCATCAAGAATATATATTTTTGTGGGAAAAGGAGATGAATGTGTTCATGAACTCTATTTAATTTCTTCATAAGATTCCCTTTTTACCAATCACATTTACTGAAAAGTTTAATCAAGTAACTAATAAGGGTAAAACTTGAAATTTGCTTCTAAAATATGTTTTACTTTATTGTGGATACTTAATCTAGGATATGCAGATGAGGAAATGTATACATCGAACAAAATAAGAAAACTTACTAATGTTCTTTTGACCCCTTTCTCGGCACATGAAGAAAACAAAATCATAGAAGCGCGAAAATTCAGAAAAATCTACCTGTAAAAGAGAAAGTGTCAAACGGGATAACAAGATGTGTACAACAGAATATAGACCATACGTCAGTTAGTTAATAGTGCCACTATCTAATTTATATGGCATTTCAGTTAACAGAGTCAATATATAATATAGCATTTCAAGGAAAATAATCAACGGAACTTCAGGGAATCAAGGAAACGAGCCTCACCATCAAGTTTAACCCTGCCATAAGCTTCTGGATTTCATCAAAAATTGAAATACTATCACATTCAACGCTGTCATGATATGGGGAATGGCATCAAACTGTTATTAGATGCAGTCAACTGCTAGAATATCAAGGGAAGTTACACATAGCTGCATAAAATTATGCATACTCAATCAACTGCTATAATACTACAACAAAGTTAAGCACTATAAGCCTATATGGGATAACCAGATTATTTTTATTTCCCTCAAAGAAATTTGTGGGCTAGTAATCCCTATTTGCGGCATCTTGGAGAGACACTCCCACAAGTTATATGTCCTATTTTGAAGAACAGAGTACTAGCGTCTAGCAAAATAGATTATCCTAACTAAATACTGACTATGACATGCTAACTTTTCAGAGCATAAGCAATTAAAGGGAGCCAAGAGATTGTTTAATACCCCTTCAATCTTGTTTGATTTACACACCATTAGCTTGGACTTCTTTTATTTAGTTTAGTTTTCTGTTTTCTCCCTCCTCTGATGTTTGTTCCATGAAAACATTGTTGCAAAATTGGTCTCAGAGGAACTCTGATCATTTTGTGTATTATACAGAGAAGTAGATGATGCTACTGAACATGTGGTTGGTATGTTATGCCAAAATTTAATATTATCATTCTTTTCTCTTTCTTCTTGTCGTCATTTGACTAGTTACTTGTGTTTTACGTCTCTTTATAACTGTAACCTATAAATACATAAAAATAATTTATCATGGATGATTCTTAGAATCTAAAGACTGTATAATACAAATCTGACGGCTACCATCCAAAAACTAATTCTGTTTTTAACATACTCAATTGAACCACCCGTACAGAGTCACAGTCGTGATTGTACGGCTTGATCAACCTCTTATCTAAAAACCTTAATGATAACATTGCATGCATAGCATATTGAGGCACATACCTGGTATTTACACTTGACTCCACAAACTTCAGGAGATGAGCCAATGCCTCCCTTGCAAATGTAGCCTTTTGGGATTCCTCATCTTGACCATCGCCTTCTTTCCTACAAACAAATGCATTTCCTGACCTAAGCTCTGCCAGGAAAGTTCACGAAACAATCGATAACCATAAGTAGTGCATCTAATTTTGAGCCAATGGAAAGACTAAGAACTATAAATAAAAAACACTATGCTCTACAAACACGGTTGAAAAAAATTAGAAAATGAGAATACTGCACCAAGATTATGGATGTAATTAAGAGATAGAATAAAGTAGAAGAATAACCCAGTAAAGCCTCACGTATGTCAATGTCAGACCAAACTCTATTCATTTCATCAATAATAGCAACCCAGACACCTACTCCTTTGTTTCTTTCTTCCATAGACAAAGACTAGCCCGTTACAGGTACCTTAATAATAACATTGCATCCAAATTACACTTCCAAGAAAACAATAAGAAAAAAGGTACACCCACATTGCAAACCCCTACACACTTATATATACATCTCTTGGTTTTTTTGAAGTTATATATACATCTCTTGGTAAACAATAAAACATTGGCAGAATTATATTTATAACCTAGTTGCACTTCACTTAACCCAATCAGTTCTCCATGGATAATAAGCTAATTCATAGCAAATAAGTAGCCCTCACTTCCCAGAAAAAATACTAAAAATAGAAACTTTTTTCAGCTACCCCAAACAACTCAAATCAGATAGAGAACATTATAAAAAAACCCAGACCCCAACTACATCAAATCAAGAACATGAAATGAATTGAAAGAATAAAAGCACTTCCCTATTTTGAGAGTGAAGTTACAGGAACCAAAATCAAGCACAGCTGGAAAGAAAAGTACCGCAGTAGCGCCTGTAAATCTCAAAGATGTTGAAGCCACGGTAAGCGGAGGAGTCCATGGATGTTGTGGAGATGGGAGCTCTAGAGAGGTAGGGTTCCGAAGAGAGGTGGCTCTTGTTCTTGAATTTCGAAACCCTAGAGCCAGATGAGAACGAGAGGCTTCAAATCCAAAAATGGTACTGTAATCTGTGACTGGTGTCTGAATATGTATCTATCGATGAAGTGAATCGATCACGA